>JAWPHD010001617.1:0-305838 GCA_037043455.1 Cyrtodaria siliqua
TTTAATAGTACATTTTCAGGCACCATGCATTCAAGCAACATCTGATTATCATTTAAATAGGTCATGCCTTTCAAAGCTGGTTTTAAAGGTATTTAAACCTTTTAATGTAAAGTCAGCATTCTGAATTTTTATTCTTCATTACCAAACATTCTACTCCCATTTTTACATGGAAAATAATAGTGTTTCTGAATATACAAATCTATGCTGTCTAGAACATTTCTAATTCACCTTGATCATAACGCATCAAAGGCCAGCAATTTGCTGACTTCCATAATGGAACAACTAACACGCCTATCACGTATCACTTTCTTTATAACTCGAATAACTAAACATGGTGGCGGAACAAACAAAGCATATCTACTCCTGTATACGAATCAGTCCAGAACCTGGAATAAAAAACAGGTGTATTTGGATGCGAAGCAGTCTATTTCAAATTGACTCCATCTAGACACAATTATTTCCAGAATCTGACGTGAAATACCCCAGTCATCTCTGTCGAATATTTTTGATAAATAACCTGCACGGTCGTTCAACTCTCTAGGAATCCATACCATCTCTAATACAATAGAGTTTTCTAAACAAAAAGAGAATATTTGGATAGCGATTTCTTGCAAGTCCGGTTTCATGGAACCTTTTTTGACAATGCTACTAGTGCCTTGATTGTCTGAGAACCACTTCATATTGTTATTAGCAAGTACACCTTGTAGAGATACTAAAACTATGTGTAATGCCATTAGTTCTCTTCATGTTGAATACTTGGTATATTATTAACTGTCCCAAATACCATGAGCCACCTCATTGATTGTTTCAACCTCATACCCTGAATAACATGTACTGCTAGCATCGCTGTAAACCATTCTAGAAAATGATTTGGACGTATGTAGGGTCCTATTATTAATCGCCTCTCAATTTGAATTCCAAAAAAGCTAACTGGTCTCTACTTTCTCAACTTTACATATGATGACCAAGAAAAAAACTGTGCATATATTTATACTTAATGACCTGGTCATTATTTGTGAAATACTACCAATCACAATGGACATGGAAATGATTTGACCACCAAACTAGCCACTTTCTTAATATGTACCCGTCTATGACTTGCCAAGCCATTTTCAATCTCTCTCAAAGTATTTATTGCTTTGTCAATACGTCTTTTAGAAATGTAAAATTTGATTTGAATTCTGAATTTTAAAAATGTACCCAAACATTCTAAACTTTGAACGATTTTCTGTATTAGGAACGAAACTAGAGCTGAGTAAATCAGCTTTTGACTGAGTTTGCCAATATCGTGCACTTATTAAATTACGACTACATCCGAAATTAAATACCTGAGCACTTTCTTTCCCTCTCCTATCCATGTTGCAATCAAAGGACGTGTGACCTTGCAAAAAATATACCCTGCTGAACTCATACCAAAAGAGAGTACTACGAATTTGTAAAATATATGTTTCCCTTCATCCTTTATCCACGAAAACCCTAAAAATTTAGTATGATCTGGGAAAACGTTTATGAAATGATAAGCTGAATGCAGATCAAACTTAAACAATTGGCTCAAGATATTGTAAAAACAAGTATAAAACGCAGTTTCACAGAACAGAGTAAACCCAAAGACATGCAAAAAGACAAACATGAATGGCAAAGTTAATAAGCAATAAAGGTTCATGAAGTCACAAACACTAAACAGGGTTGACAATAGGGCTACTGCCTGGGAACGGTCAGTGGCAAAAAAGACCACTATTTTACAGATTGTTTCCATAAATGTTTATTAACATGTCTAAGATCTAAAATATCCCTTTTCTTTCCCACTGCTGTTCATTGCTACAGTCAATGGATTGACAATATACGGAACATGGAGAATCGTAGTTCTTATGTTGTGTACCTATACCATAGAGCTACGATGCCACCCTTTTTTACGTATCAGGGTCGACCGCACCAAGAGAGATTTCTGAAAAAAATCAAGCAATGCCTGCATAAACAAACCGACGTATTTCAATAGATTAAACCTTAAATACCACGCGTGCAGGCATACAACTGATCATGATCACTTTAGTACTTTCTTTGTTAAACTTGTTAAAAAGGTTTATCAAAAGAGGTTATGACCCACGCACTGCATATTTGGTGGTGGATCCATCTACAGTTCGCCACTATGCTTTCCTCTTTGATTGTGCGATGACCGGACAGGCTGTGGACCCTACGATGACGTCCACCTAAAGCCCAAAAAGACAGTGACGTTTGATGTTTGTCTGTAGTATTGTATTGTCGTGCCCTCAATGGTTTATTCTCTTGTTGCTCTGGCTTCTGCCAAGTCACTGAGTACCTTCTTTGAGGCTTTCTATGCTATTGTATTTTTGTATTTATATATACACGAGCATCTTTGTGTTTTACTTATACTGCCTAGTAATGCTGCCTTGTTGGTTAGAGAATAGTTCATGGCGGGGATTTCTTTATTTACACTGTACCGTTTCATTGGGTTTACACCGCCCCCAGCGGCCTTTTTGGCCACTGGCCGTTCGAAGGCGGTAACCCTAGTGTCGACCCTTTTGTGTTTGTGACGTCTTATTTGGCCTTTTATTCATCTTTAAATGTGTTCTTTGTTTCTGTGTGTGTTTGAGGTTGACTGTCGTCCTTGAATGCTGCCTTTCCTGTTCGATTTTTATATCTATATTTACCAAAGAGCAGAAAATCTCGCCGATTCTTTATTTTTGTCGACTGTCCATGTTTATAGCAGACATTTACTGCAATATTTACTTTTCGGCATATCTCGCGCTGACACGTATTCCGTATTTGGCAACTTAAACCCACATACAGCTGACACAAATCGACAACGTTAACAGGTGTGTGAGTAGGGTGTCAGGTGTGTGAATAGGGTGTCAGGTGTGTGAGCAGGGTGAGGTTAAGTTTCCAAATAGGGAACAAGACGTCGCACGACAACGAGCTGATTTCGAAAGTAAACAATGAAAATGTCGGCCCTCCAACAGAGGTCTTCGAGCACTGACAATATCGACGTGTCTTCCCTCTCTTTGGTAAGTTTTCTGCATGCTGTTGTGGTATTTAATGTGTTTTGTATTGAAATAAGGTGGTTGTTCATGCAGACATTGCGTGATGCCTTCAGAAACCTCGCCGGTAGAGTGCGAACGGGGGTCGGTTCGGGGTCCTAACTAAAACGAAAGAACAAGGAATCATGGCTTTATGGTTGGTACATACTACCATAAGAGCCATGATTCTCACGTCTACTTCATTTCCGGTTGACTTCGTAGAAAGGCACGAACAGAGGATCCGCCAAAATACCCTGATGATGATCGGGCCCTAAATTGGAATGGTACATTCCCGGGCATGCTTGTATGGAATCTAGATGAGTGCGCAGGATTAGGAACCATAGGAACACGATTAGTTTGGTGGTTCCACTACTCCGGCCGATAAAAGGCTCTGGGTATTGTTTAACCACTTATAGGATATGTTGTCTGCTTTTTGCTGTTACTTGTGATATGCAGGCTTTATAACCGCTGCTACCAACTAAATTCCATTATGTTTATTTCGCTCTTCGGGGCATTTAATTTTATTAGATACTGGGACCATACGCCGTACGACATGGGGAAGCATATGACTCCATGTCAACCGCCGTATGCATGCCATCTTCGGGATGGTTTAAATTGTGTACTATTGATTTTATGAAAATTGAGTTCTGCTCAACCCGTGGCTAGAGGGCGTGAGCGGTAGCTAGCGTAGTACACTACCGCTCATGAACAGTTTCAATCAAACCGAGACTGCAATATTTTGTATGTTTCGTGCTCGGCCGTTTCCAAGGGTTTATTGTCATACTTTTATTTTTGGTAGGTCTTAAATCCCTTTTTCTTTTGCGCAGAGCTCAGTTTTCGGCCTTACTGTTTTTGGACTCGTCTTCACAGTCGCTAGAAATATTGACGAACTGTCTCCCAACCTCCTTCGACATGTCCTCAATGCGGATAAGTTTATTTCTCTGCTTGAGTTTCTCCTCTGCGCCTTTTGCTAACTCGCTGGCGTAGTCAAATTTCTTATTAGAAATGGCCAACGAAATTTGGGCGCAGTTGTCGGCAATGTCGGAATTGAAACAGTGCTGAATTGTATTACTTTTGTTCTTCCAGAAAAGTTAGTTTTTTCACTTCGGACGAAACTATCAAATAGTTACATTTAACGTCTTCTCTCAAAAGACCACTTACCTTTGAGCTTGTAGCTATCCTAACACTAGCTTCAATGTAGAGAAGAAATATAAAACGATCGGACAGGGAAAGTAGAATTCAAGGAGGACAGTCCACCACAAAACACAGAAACAACCACGCAAACAGACAAACAAGAAGGCAAAAGTAATAATAAATGCAAATGACATCAAAACACAGAAGGATTGACAATAGGGCTACCGCCTTGAAACGGTCAGTGGCAAAGTAGGCCACTGGGGGTTTAAATCGGTTCTAGGGTGCAACAAACCTCACACTTACCCTACTGTCATCCCATTAAAACAAGACAGTGTAAATAAAGAAATCCCCGCCATGATCTAATCTCTGTAGAGTTGATATCTGAAGATTGATTTTCTTCCTCCGCCATTACACAAAAACAAATCTGAAAACGTCGGTATAAGGTAAACACCCAACGCTGAATGGTAGAAAACTGATCAAACTGGTCAGATAACACGTTCCATAACGTGTTCAAATACTGACCAATCAGGGGAAAGCATTTCCCCTCTAATTTTTTTCAATCAAACTATGGAAAATACATTTATTGTTAACTATGCTATGTCCTATAATTATGATAACAAACACTTCAACATCTAATTACAGATCCGCACATTTTGGATTCGCGCGTACACTGCTTTACATAATACACTGTATTGTGTTTGTTACTGACAGTAGCATGTCTGTTACTTGTCAGTCGTAGATTTACTTTGTTAAAGGGACACACGCCAATCTTGCTTTCTTTAAAACTGATGGCGTCCCGTTAGTTTTAAATGAACATTTATAATAATAACTTTCTTATATTAGTGTTTCGCTCTTTTTTTCTGACAGAGTAAATAAACACCGCAAAGCGTATTACCTCCATTTTAATCACTATTATACAGACGCACCAGTGTCTAAAATAAAGACATTTTGACATTAATGCAGTCAATGCTAAGAGGAGACTCCTTAGTTTCGAATGAATGTTCATGGGGAATTCCTTATAAAATAGAAATCTAAAAGAATAAAAGCCATGTACAGGCTAGACAATAAAACAGAAATCCACAAATGTGGTGTTTTTGACTTAGTGAGTTCTGCTCAACCGGGGGCTAGAGGGCGTGAGCGGTAGCTAGCATATTTCACTACCGCTCATGAACAGTCTCAATCAAACCGAGACTGCAATATTTCGTATGTGTCATGCTCGCCGTTTCGAAAGGTCCATTATCATACTCTTTTTTATAGCACAGTGGCGTTGCTTGTGCAGTGTGGCGGCAGTAAAACGTCTTCCCGCGCTTACAATCAATACCGTTATTCATTCGATCTTTGGAGATCGCTGAGTCCGATACTTATATTTAGTTATCGGTGGTACATTTTCAATTTCTTTTGTTTTCTTACTTAATTTTTGATTCGGTGGTTCCACTGCTCCGGCCGATAAAAGGCAAAGGCTCTGGGTATTGTTTAACCACTCATAGGATATGTTGTCTGCTTTTTGATACGCAGGCTTCATAACCGCTGATCCCAACTAAATTCCATTATGTTTATTTCGCTCTTTGGGGCATTTAATTTTATTAGATACTGGGACCATACGCCGTACGACATGGGGAAGAAGTAAACTCCATGTCCACCGCCATATGCATGCCATCTTTGGGATGGTTAAAATTTTGTACTATTGATTTTATGAATATTGAGTTCTGCTCAACCCGGGGCTAGAGGGCGTGAGCGGTAGCTAGCATATTTCACTACCGCTCATGAACAGTCTCAATCAAACCGAGACTGCAATATTTCGTATGTGTCGTGCTCGACCGTTTCCAAAGGTCCATTATCATACTCTGTTTTAGTATGACATAATAGTTAGTTTTGGTATGACCGATATGTAGACTGTAAACAGGAAATCGTAACTGGTGGCTACGTTGCAAATGATAGTTTTTTTATCATTTCCTGCACTTCTTTAGCTGACATCAGATTACGAAAAAAAAGCCGGTTAAGGTATGTAGATATAGCATTTTTATGAAAATTTGGAGTGTTTGTCATTAAATTATTGATGTGTTATATCTTAAATATGGGACAGGTATATGCTGTCGTGTGTCTATAAGTGTCATGTTATCCTTTTTGTGAGTGCTGAGTGGGTGGGGTAAATGAACTTGTATTTGTAGGCAGAGAAACCGGTTTTGTTGCTTTCTAGCATGCATTTGCTATATTTTGAGAGGAAATTATATGGTCTTTCAGGAACAATGCATGTTTGTTAGTTTTGAAAAATATAATTCACGTTATTTGGAGTAATTAGTGTACATGTCTGAAAATAGTCTGAATTTCAAAGAAAACTGTATATTCCGACCTAAGATCATATATATAGTCTGAAATGCACTGGCAAATACATTTTAATCAAATATAGTAAATTGTATATGGATATATTTTCACTTTTGTGTTTGTAATGTCGTTTGCATTTATTATTACTTTTGCCTTCTTGTTGGTCTTTTTGCGTGTTTGTTTCTGTGTTTTGTGGTTGACTGTCCTCCTTGAATGCTACTTTCCCTGTCCGATCTTTTTATATTTCTTTAATAAGTACTTTTCCGCAACGTAAACAACTGTATGTGTATGTCAGGTGGAGGAGATGGGGGAAAGGAGCTGAGGAATAGCCTAATAGTATCCCTCAAATATGCTATGAAAATATTACTTTGATAATATAACAAATACTGAACAATGCTGAACTGTTTTTTTTTATTCATCCCTTATTTCACATTTTCACGTGTAAACTTAAAATTGGAACGCAGACCAGGCATATTTTAGCGCTTACGGCGAAAAAAGTGTTTTTTTTCTGATTCAATAAAAATTGTTTTCTAAATAGGCGACATGTCAATGAACATTTTCATGAAGTTTTTTGTAACTCTAGTTGTTACAAAGAAAAACAAAATTGTAATTTTTACTGACAGGTGGTTTTCAGAATGAGATGAAAAAACATTAAAAACCATTCTCGAAAAAGTGACAATGAAATAGCAATTTTACCTATGCCGTCAAAGGGGCCATTAACCGGAAACGTAGTCCCAAGGGTTAAACTCTTTTATACATTGTTCAATGGCCAACATTCTTCAACACAATTCACAATTTAATAAAAGTAGATTTCGTGTCGCAGAAGTGTACATGTCTTGCTAACCGATTATTATAAACAAATGATTTGATAACTACCGTTAAAAAAAACAAATCAAAGGACTGAAGGTCCTGAGAGGCGCCTAATTACAATGTGATTTAGAGCCATTTCCATCATTCAAATTTAAACCAAAATGATGACCCTGGAAACCACGAATTCCGACATGCCATCTCTGAACCGGAATACCCATAATGCAAGATTGAGAAAATATACATACAATTTATGGTGCGCTATTACATATAATAGGTTAAATCTGCTTCATTGTTCAAATATGAAGATCTATTCTTCAATTTCATTTCACACCTAATTTCAACTCTTGGTTCAACATTCAGTTTCAACTCCTGTTTCAAACTCCTGATTATAACTCTCTCGGTTTTCTTAAAAAAAAAAATGCAAAAGATATCCACTAAAGGTGGATGTTCGTCGAAATATTTCTGGGCTTCCAGATACAGATAAACTATTACGCAGTACGTACTAGGGCCAGAGGGTTATATTTATTCTACATACCACAATGAATAATTCCGTCCCTAAACAAGCCTTATAGAATATAGGGGTAACAATGAAACAAAAGCTTTAATTAGTTACAACAAGGTTTAAACGGGGATCAGTACAATTCAATATTTATAAACAGTTTGAATGTTTTCTCTCCCGTCCATGCAACCGTCAGCTGAGGTCATACTGGCTCCTAATCAGGTACAAGTCACAGGTCTAAAAATACGGCACCGAGTTGGAAACGTGCTGACGTGCAGTCACATTCAGTTTTGTACTGTACTGTACTGTAGCCATAAACTCAGAGGCCACAAGCGAATGATTTCGGTAAAAAATGATTAGATCTTAGATCTTCTTCTAGATCTACTTCCAATTCGGTACGTAGGTGGCGGAAAAAAGACTGGCCGGACCAGACCGATTCCGTAGCCCGGAATTCCTCGTAACTTACAATATAATCTTCATAATTTACAATATGAACAATATGTATGTCTTTAATTGGGAATTGATATTATTTACTTTTTTTTTTAGCTACCTTTGATGCGTTTGTTGATGAGAAACAAACAAATAGTATTGTATTTTAAATCTGATATCAAACCAATGCTTCCAATATAAATATGTACCTGATTTAGTCGGTGAATTTGTTCAATCCATACCAGTTTGTTTGTATTTAAATGGCCCACATTAACTTATTTCATTATCTTAGAGCTATGTTTTCAATAAACAAACACTCAAAATATATTACAGCTGGTATTGTGTGGTCTATCATCAACAATTATCGTGTTATTCGATATTGGGTTTGGTCTGGAAAATGAAGTAAGATTTGATTGATCAACATAATGCTTGTCAGAACCTTTTTCATTGAACTCGTGTACTTGGTTCATGTGTCAATAACATCTTTCTACTTGACATATATAAACTAAATACAGTTCTAATCCTCAGATAATATCAGAAATAAGTACTTTTTAATATTGTTATAGTTGATTACCGAGATTTCCGAACCAAATCCGGAAATGTTCAGTGTTTTACGTTGGTACGGAATTGGTCTGGTCCGGCCAGTCTTTTGCCCCCGACCATTCGGTACTGCCTGGGGCTTGAGCATCACATGCATCCGTACATCAACAATTGTCGTTATATTACGGTCCTTTAAATCTTATAGCCATTCAGCTGCAAATCCATTATCATTACGTCAATATAATGACTAATATCATCATATAGACTTTAATTTTAGTCTAATCTATTTGACGTCTATATACTAGTGTCATATTAGAGGATCTTACATGAGTGCTAATTTGTTATGGAATTTATTTAAGTAAACAATACAATACGGATTGGAATATGTCAACTGATATAATTAAACTAAATTGGACCACATAACGACCGGTTTTGGTATTAAAAACAAAATTAGTCGTAAGACCCAACGAAAGATCTAGCCTGCCATGACCGGACAGTTAACGTCCTACTCAAAACTGAATTCTTTCAAGTTTTCATTAAAATAATTTGCGAAAATATCTACTTGAGATTCTCTTTAAGTTTAATTAAGGTTTAATTCATGGTCGGAGGTTTTAAACGAGTTGGTGAAAAATTATATAAAGTGATCTATAGGCTGTGCCGAGCTTTATCTTTTACACACGAGTTAAATACATTCCATAATATATAAATAAACACGAATATGAGATTTTATTTATCACATAACTCTGAAAACAACACATTCCTAGCAACTTATTCTAAGAAAGAACAGAAAATCTATTTCGAATATATTAATTTTCGTCCATTTCCGTTCTTATTTTCATGACATTATGAGACAATTTTATGACATTATACGGCATTTTTATCTAAAATATGACGTCATATAACCTTTGCGTCAGTGCTCCGGTATTACACTTATACGGAGCTAAACAGAAACAGTTAAACACCCGATCAAAGATTCGGAGCTCATTTGTATAGTAATAACACTAGTTGTATACGAAAGTTATATAATGGCTTTATATAATATAACACTCCCGTATCGTAAGTTGTGTGATAATATCAGTTATAATCTGGTTTTGTGTATCAATAATCTTGATTGAAATTCAATATACGTAGAACAAGTCATCTTTGCGAACGTCATATCTAGTGGTCATCATATCGGACCCCTATTATTAATACCTCGTCAAATGCTTTATGAATATTTGAACTATTATAGATTATGCTAAAAATTCTTTTCCATTGCATCTAGAGTAACTATATACATGCAACTGGGATAAGAATTTATGTAGAGCCATTTCAATACTACAACATATTTGACTACTTCAGAAGATTAACAAGAAATTAAAGTTTGTACTGTTGTATCAGCAAGTAAATGCATTTGAAAAACACCGTAAGACAACGGTGCCTGTGTTCGTGGCTTAATACTCCGGTGCCGTGTCATTAGTCATTTCTTAATTCTCCAGTCACGGATTGTAAGCAATATATTACTCCGCAAGATAGTTAAGTAGATGAATCAAGATGCTCGACCCAAATACCGATATAGTCCAAAAAAAAATAATTTGAGTTAAACTTAGACAAATGTCATCATTTATTCTTCTCTTTTCTATTCTAATGGCACAAATGGTCAAAAACTTAAATTACGATGTACACTATTTCTTCAAACGTATTTACACTGTGTTGACGAAGACGATACTAATGAAGCGCCTGAAGACAGGCGCCTCAAAAATAGAAAAACACCTGCACCGGAAGTACATTGTCGTAGCTTTCCGCTGTACTGTATTATTGCCATATACATGTGAAAAACAGGACAAATTGCAAAGAAACATCAAGACAATTAGATGTAGAAATGGTATATGAAACGCAGGTCGAAATACACACCGAGTAAGATTATGAAAACATCTTTTATTTGTTTACCATTATGACACATTATGACGTATGGTCTGTATGAATAGAATAGAATAATTTTATTTTCCAATCATGTGCCACAGATGGCATTATAATCACATTAAAATGTATGTACATAATTATTCTTTCTTTCTTTCTTTCTTTCTTTCTTTCTTTCTTTCTTTCTTTCTTTCTTCTTTCTTTCTTTCTTTCTTTCTTTCTTTCTTTCTTTCTTTTTTTCTTTCTTTCTTTCTTTCTTTCTTTATTTCTTTCTTTCGATACACTACTATTGTATAGTACATCACTGCAACTTCGTTTCTGAGGATACCATCGCATCGTTTACCGCCACAGTAACGTTATGGTCAATTATGAAATAAACACACACAAAAAAATAGCAGTTGAGCGAATATAATTATTTAAAACAATACCAGGTCTGTATTGTCTAAAAGATGGTTAGGCCCCAAGATGTTACTCACAGGGCTAGGAACAGCCTCCTTTCCCAGTTGTCAATAATTTGAATGGCGTGTGTAGGTGGAGGAAGTATCGGGTTCGAGTTCAAAAGGTATATTTTTACTCTCTGAGTAGTATAGAAACTAGGAGTATAGGGCCAGTTCCTCCCTCGCGACAAATAATCGGCCATTATTAGTTGTCTCATGTTGCCCTTAACACAAACATTTACAAACGTCAAATGACGATGCCATGCTTGCTGCCAGACCCCACACAACTACACAAACTGCTTGATTACTCTTCGCTTAGGAAGAACGTTACCAGTACCCCCAGTATCTATTTTTTTTTTTTTGTAAATAACTAAAACATTTGCAACTCATTAAGCAAAATCTTCATCGCCGCTCCGCGTATCATATTTTATTTTTCTACACTTTGCTATTTAATATTTTTAATATCCTTAAATGGAACCCAACTATTGAAATCCTCATTGTAACCCTTCCATTTAATCAACGATTGTTTCTTTTTATAATCACGTCGTATTACTTTTTCAATCCTGAATATTTCTTGCTTTGCTTTTATCATTTCCAATTCAAAAAAGCTTCCATCAATGTTTTCGTTGTTTAAATCTTTTATATTGTTTGTCACAGGATTTGTGTTTTGAATTTCATCAACAATACATATTTCTTCAGTCCAATTCGGGGTATAACCTTTCTCAAACGTTCTTTTATATTTGCTGTTTCTAAAATTATCCCCTATTTTAAACTTTGGCTTAATTTGATTACTTCTCATTTTTCCATACAAGTTGAAATATTTTTTTTTTTTTTTTTTTTTTTTTTTTTTACTTTCCAGCCAATCTACATAGTAGTGGCCCATTTATTACTGATTTACAACATGAGCAAATTATATACACTTTTTACACATCAATCAAACATAACAACAATTACAATATATAATAACATAAATTTAGTCCTTTCTTTCTGAATCTTTCTCACTTCTGATAGAATGATGTGTGAATTAGGCAATTGTCATTAATGAGCTCACATTACTGCAAAACAATTAAGGAAGTATTAAAAAAAGGAAAAAAAATGAGAAAAAAAAAAACTCCATTGAATGACAGTGTGTATTGACAATTCCTTTGCATATTTATTATATTTGGTAAAGAGAATTTAAATTATAGAAAATGTCATTTGTCAAGGTCCTGGTTACTATTCGCAATTATTATATAAACCAATAAATATAATTTCTGTAATAATATGATAAAAACACCAGTTGTATGGACATTAACTTATTATCTATGATTTATATGTAGAAGGCTTAATCTTGAAGTAAAGTTTTATATTTATGCCAAGTTTTATCAAAAGAATTTACTGTGTCACTTTTTATTGCTGTGTATTTACGAGCTTTGAATGTATATTTAAGTCTATTATGAAGTGCAGTAATTGAAAGTGGAGAATTAAGTTTTTTTGCAGAAAATATATAGTATTTAATTTCAAGTATGATAGAGTTATCTGCTATAGTAAACTGCTCTCCCATGTTAAATATAAACAACTTCTCAATAAAAGGTAAAATTATGTTGTTCCTTCTCAGCCAACTTTGTATTTTTTGGAGAAATGATTTTGTTGCAGGACATGTCCATAGTAGATGAATTATGGTTTCCTCTTGATTACAATATGAGCAAATAGGGCTTGGAATAGCGTTTATGGTATACAAGTATTTTTTGGTTGGTAATATTCGGTGGATGATTCTGGTTTGAAACCATTGTAATGTAGAACTGAATTTAAACTTGAAAGGTGATAAAAATATGTCTTTCCATGATTCATTCGAAATATTATAGATTTGTTCCCATTTTGTTTTTGATGTTGGAAATTCATCATTTTTATTTAAAATGTTATAGAAGTCTTTACAACCTTTAATTGACTTGTAATATATACTAATATGGTTTGGCAGTATTGGATTGTGTACTTTTTTGTTGATCATGCTAACATTATTATTTTTTGCAAAGTTTTTGATTGTTTGAGTTATTCCATTAAACTGTAGAAAATTTGTTTTTATGTTATATATTTTTTTAAAGTCAGTTTCTGTGTAAATTTCTCCATTTTCTGAAACAAGATCATTGATAAAATAAATACCCTTATCATTCCATGTTTTATTTACTATAGGCATTCCTCCAACACACAAACTATCATTTTGAAATAAGGGAGTATTTAGGAATTGTTCTAAAGTTGTGATTTTATCATGTTTTATAATGTGAGTGTGTGATATAAGAACATTCTTCCAGAAATTGTTTCTTGTTTTATTGATCATTATTTCTGTTAAGGAGTTTCCATAGTTTGCTAAATTATTTATGTTTATGTCATTTTCTATAATAGTTGTCCAACTACCGCCGACTCGTATTAATCTTCTTATCCATGTTGCTTTAAGAGCTGAAATAAATGCCTTAAGGTTTATCATTTTTAACCCCCCTTCAAAGTATTGTTTTACTACAACTGATTGTTTTATTTTTGCTGTTCCATTCCACAAAAAGTCATAAAATATAGAATTTAGCTCTTTAATTACTTTTTCTATTGGATTTGGTAATGCAATAAATAAATGATTTAAAATTGGTAATAGTAACGTTTTAATAACGGTTATTTTCCCTAAAGGAGTTAAATATCTTCTCTTCCAAAGTTTAATTATATTTTTTATCTTAACAATTTTTTCATTGTAATTAATTGTATTCATTTTGTCTAAATCTATGTGAAAATGAATTCCAAGTAGTTTAAAATCAGTTTTTCCCCAGTTAAGTTTCCATTTCGTTTTAATTGCCAGAGAACTGTATTTTTTTATTCCAATCCATACAACCTGTGTTTTATCAAAATTAACACGTAAACCTGATATTTTTGCAAAATCGGATAATTCATTAAGTGTTTGATGTAGTGAAGACTCAGAGCCATCCAGAATTGCAGATTTATCGTCTGCATATTGAGAGATTTTAAACTCGGTGTTATTGATAGTAATACCTTTGATATTTTTATTGTTTCTTATTTTTATTGCTAGTATTTCAGAGCATAATATAAAGATATACGGAGAAAGAGGGTCACCTTGTCGGCAGCCCCTACCTATATTAAAAAAAGATGAAATATTACCACCCTGGGTGACTGCTAGCGAAGCATTTTTATACAGGACATGAATCCACGATATTATCGAGTCACCAAATCCAAAAAACTTCATAACCTTATTAATAAAATTCCAGGATAAAGAATCAAAAGCTTTTTCAAAATCAACAAGTAAAAGTAAACCTGGTAAATTATTATCCTCTGCATATTGCATTATGTCATATAAAATTCTCGTATTTTCCCCTACATATCGACCCGCTATGAAGCCTGTTTGATCTTTATTGATTAGTTTATTTAAAGTTGTTTTTAGTCTGTTGGCTATTGCTCCAGATGCTATTTTATATATAGTATTAAGAAGAGATATGGGTCTATAGTTTTTTACTTGGTAACGCGATTTGTTTTCTTTTGGAATACATGTAATAATGCCTTGTTTTTGAGTGACTGAAAGTTCATCATGTAAAAAACCATAGTTAATTGATCTGACTACAAAATGTCCAATCTGACCCCAGAAAACCTTAAAAAAATCAGCATTAAAACCATCAGTGCCAGGGCTCTTATTATTTGCCATATTTTTAAGCGATATTGTGGCTTGTAGATATGTCAAAAGTCCTTCAATATTGGAAGATTCTTCTATATTTAGTTTTGGAACTGTGTAACCCGATAACTCTGTTTCTAAGTTAAAATCTAAAAGTTCAGAATCTCTACTGCTATAAAGTGTTTGATAAAATAGTTTTGTTTCTTCTAAAATTGTAACTTGATCTTTAATAAATGTCCCATCTTCTTTTTCAATTTTCGGTATTATTTTACTAGAATATGTATTTTTTTCCAAATTACAAAAGTATTTTGATGGTTTTTCATCATCTTCTATTATCTTTGCATGTGTTCTTATTAATATTCCCTGCATTTTTATTTTTCTTAATTGCACTAATGACTCCTTTAGTGTTTCTAAATCTTCTACGTTACTTTGGGATAAATCATTTTCCATTTTTTCTATATCCTCTACTAACTGTCTTTCTCTTTTTTCATTTTCTTTTTTTTTAAAACATGAATAAGAAATTGATTTGCCCCTAATTTCCATTAACAAAGTTTCTAAAAATAATTGATCATTAATGGTAAATTGAATTTGATCATTTGGAATGTTTTTTTATATTTTCAGTTTCATAAACTGGTAAAGAATATTGAATTTTAACATCATTTATTTTTTCATTAATAATTGTTAAATAATTTATATCTTGCAACAAACTGTTGTTATGTTTCCATAGTGGCTTTCCTTTTTTAAAAGGTGTAAATGTTATATTTAAAATAACCATTGAATGGTCAGATCTGTAACTTGGTGCAATAATACATTTATTAACTGAAGATAAAAGAGTCTCGGAAATTAAAAAAAAATCAAGCCTGGCTTGTTTAACAGGATTTTTTCGTCTCCACGTAAATCTTCGAGTATCTGGATTTTGATCTCTGAATGGGTCAATCAAATTATATTGGTTTATTAATTCTAATAATTTTGTATTTGATTTTGCATTATTTATATGTTTATAGTTAAAATAATCTAATTTCTGGTCCTGAACTATATTAAAATCACCACAGAACACAACTGATGAGTTATTGAATGAATAAGCTTGCGAAAATAGGCTCTCAAAAAATAAAGGACAATCATTATTTGGTCCGTATAAGGAAACCAACGTGAATCTGTTATTATCAACTGTTAAATCAACTACTAAATAATTTCCTTGAGGATCACTAATTTGATTATGTACTTTATAATCTATATTTTTATTAAATAACACTGCTACACCTCTTGAGTTTGAAGAGTGTGAAGAAAATAAACAATGGCTACCCCATTGTGATTCAATAAAATTTTCAGTACTGGCCGTTGAATGAACATCCTGCAGGCAATATATATCGCAACTTTTTGATTTTAGGTAATTAAAGACGTCGAGTCTTTTCTGAACATTCCCAAGGCCTTGGCAATTGACAGATAATATCTTAAGTTCCATAATTGCTGCAAACAAGTGTCAACACATCACCACACACATAGGAGTCATTTTTTAGTAAATAAATAGCAAAAGAAATAATAGAAAAAATGTGCAAGAAGTGCATTATATTCTAACTGGAACACAAAAACTCTGAAAAATACTTTCAAAATATCTATATCGTTTGGATTTTTTTAAAAAAAAAAAGAAAAAAGTATATATAAACTAGATCTATTATATCAGCAAAGTAAAAAGTTATAAAAAATAAATTCCAACTATAATTGCATATCCAAACATGCGAGTGTATATGCATAAAGGTAAACGACCATTTAAATACCAGTTTATAAATATCCAACAGACAGTCTGATAGACACTACATTCATGAATATGTGTGTTGAATTAAAGTTACATTAAATTATGGGACAGGTGGATACCTGCATAGAACCATCTGCGTATTGTAGAGCATAAACATGTATATACAACTGATTAACTGCATGGAATCAGTATTTGAAATTTGATAAGACAGACAGACAGACAGACACCTGCATGGTACTATCTGTGACTATTTCTTTTAAAGATACTGCTTGAGATACCGGTAAGCATAAAATCTACGTATGTATATGTGGACAATTGCATCCTGATTACTTTTCTAACAGACGGACAGACAGACAGACATACGACAGTCTGCCTTTTACATTCTACGAGGGGATAATTAGGTACAAAATCAATATTAACACGACAACAGTAGGACCAATACAAATTATACAGCTATGGACGATAACTGTATAGTAACTCACCAATCATAAATATCCTATTACACTAATCCAATAAGTCATGATTTATAGTAATCCCATATTTATATCACAATTGAGTCCTTTCTCTGTCTTTATAGTTTTCACAGTGTACACATTATTAAATCTAATTGAGTCCTATCTCTGTCTATAGTATTCACAGTTACACATGATTAAATCCAGTTCAGATGTGTATTCTGTAAAGTAATGTAAACACTGTTTTGTTATAATCATATAGCATGGTATGTAACAGTTAATGATCATAAAAGGTTGTGATTTCTTGATCCTCCAATTAACTGTCCAAATATGCCTATTTAGCATAGGCTATAATTGTATGTAAATAAAAAATGATCACACACACACATATATAGGAAAATACACAATATGGCAAAAATAACTATTAATGTTGATTTAAATCCAAGTCTGTTTTTCTAGATACTGTCACATAAAATAAACACAGATAGATACCCACTTGAAACTATGAATTGCAAATTGAAATACTATAACACAAAAACAAAATATATTCCAACTTTAAGTATCGTCACATTTGTTAATTATATATTAATTGATAAATCCTGACATCTGGGTTAAATGTAAATGTTTGTTCAAAAGTGAACTACTTCTTGAGAACGTCTTCCACATTGTCAAACAGGTCAAATCGATATCGCCTTTCCGTTGATGCCCGTCCGTAAACGTACAAGTTGAAATATACCGTTCCTTTATTCTTTTCATTACTAGTTTCAGTTGGTGTCATTTTAATACTCCGATGTTTGGTATTATTATACTTATCTACCATTTCTTGTAACACGTCTAAATATGTGTTTGTATTGTTTGCTGTGAAATATTTCCACATCCTCTCTTTTAATGTTCTGTTAAATCGTTCAATTACTACAGCTTTTCCAAAATTAAAAGTGTGATACATTTTGATTTTATTATCATCAAGAAATTGCTTGAACGTCTTGTTGTAAAATTCCACACCTTGATCAACCCACAACAATTTACAGTGTCTTCCTGTACTCATTATTTGTTGGAACGCTTTGGTAATTTCTAAACCAGTTTTATTTGGAACGGGTACAACCCAAGCAAATTTACTAAATACATCAATAACAGTTAGTAAGTATTTAATACCTTTATTACACTTTGAAAACGATTGCATGTCAACCAAGTCAGCAGACCATATTTTATCAGTTTCATTAACAATCACACGGCGTTGAGTGAACTTTCTTCGTATAGGTTTATGAAGTTCATCTGCTAACTTGTCAGTCCATTTCAACGCCTTTTCTCGTTTTTCGAGTTTCCAAGACCAAGTTTATATTTTGTACTAATAACTGGTCTTACTATCGAATTTTTAGCAATCTTTTCTCCAATAGTTTAAGACTTACTTTTTTTTAAACCGGCCAACATGTTTTTATCACACATTGATTTATTACTAGGATTTTTATCATATCAATAATCATGATCTTTACAAACAGCATCTAATTCATTTACCGGTTCTCCGCTATCAAGTGGATTACCAGGACCACAATATTTATAACCAGGAATTGTTAACCCCCTTTTTAGGTAATATAGGAAGTAACACTTTATGAATATCAATATTACCACCTTCTGTGTTTTTAACACACTGTGTTTTAGTAATACCACAAGATGCACAAGTTGCTCTTAACATTTTTCTACCATTTTTGGCTAACACATACTGAGGATTAGTATTTTCAATAACCATCTTTTCTTTAATACAGTAACTCATATATAAATAAGATTAGACTAAACTTCGTTTACAAAATATGATTTTATGATGTTTCCATTTTCTATCGGTTTGTATGGTTTTAATATTTTATAAAGAATATCATACACACTATTTCCTTCTTGTAACTTTTTAATGAAGAATAGACAGAAATATCCACATAGAACACTTGTTTTATTTTGATACTGGATAGTGTTGTAATTTATATTAGGTATGTACGCCGAAACTTCTTTTGGTGGACTCAGACCAAACGGATCGAAGTAATACTCATTACAGTAACAAGTCCAGTGTGTACCAGGTCCAATATAATCATCAAGATTAATAATACCACATTCTTGTTTATTTTGTTTTGTCAGTAATTTGTTCTTGCTAAACACTCCCCTGAATGTTTGTATGCCTAACCGCTTAACCCACTTTATTATGCCTAAGTTAGAGATAGGCTTGTTTTTGAAAATGAAATTTTTTTACGAATGGGATACTTCTATACGGTCTAATTTGTGAGTCTACTTGCAAACCTTTTCCACGATCAACTCTTAGTCCTTTTCCTTTTCTACCCACTTGCAAACATTTTCCAGTTAAACCACTAATAAGAGATCCAATCAATGGAATTCCTATAGATGCAAGCATTCCAAGAAATCCTCCATCTTGTTGCTGCTTTGTCAGTTTAATAGGACAACAACGTTTTGACTTTATTATCTTGTTTCTTTATGCAAGTGTTAATTTATTCCATCTAAGAAGTGCTTGTTTTTTGTCACTAGGAATAGCTACCATCCCATTTCCAAATAGTTTGCCAATTCCAGTACTTGCTAAGCCACTTAATGCTCCTGTTGCTAGCGGTGCTAATACTTTTTGGAACAAATTTTGCAACTGTTGGTAATATTGTTTTAGTCAACAAACCAGCTAATGCACCTAAAAAGCCTCCATTCTTAGACTGAGATATCATTTGTGATTTTGATATATGTATGTCTAATCCCTGCCCACCAGATTTAGCCTTGTTAATATTGTTAATCTGGGTAGCTGTAAGCAGTAAAGGAAAGTTTCCGGTTAGTTGGTTATTGTTTAGCCTGAGCGTTAATTCACTTTTGTTTTCATATGCTTTTGTCAGACTTCGTTTCTGGCCATCTGATAAATTTACTGAATAATTTACGTAAGTCATATACGAGGGTCATTCAATAAGTTCTGTCACTAACGCGTTTTAACAATTATGTGCGTAAAATGAATGCTGAGTTTTTTTCAGGTATGTTAATTGTTACTTTTTTAAATGCCTGTTTCTCTTTAAGTACTTGTCGAAGAACTTTGAAATTTCTCAAACATTACCAGATATATCTGTGCATAACAAGATTCAGAATTTAAGCATGGTAGATGAAAAGGCATTGTCTTAGAAATCAACATTTTAAGCTAACGTGTACAATTAATTTAATGATAAATGGACATTAAATGAAAGGGCAGTCTCCTTAAACAGCGTTTTTGGATGATCGATATTTTCACTAAACATTGTACAAAATTCTACAATAATGTGTTGAATATAAAATTTAAACACTGAAGGACTAGGATTTGTAAAAATATATGAAAACATATTAATACTATGAGAATAATTACGACATTTAAAATATATTATAAATTTCCGTAAACAAAATGAAGAAAATCAGTGTTATTTCTGCTAAAATTAAGGGATATGCATTCACTCATATTTGGTTTGCAGCAAGACCTTTCCGAATTCTTGACAATCATTTTCATGGATTATGGGCGAATAACAACAGATGGCGTACAAGAAAATTTAAAAGCATAGAAATATTCAAATAATTTTTATAACGTTTTGTAACAAGGACATTTTCAGAGATGCCAGTATCCAAAAGGTGTGGTAGGGGGAGGTAATTCAGGGTCATACATAACTGGAAATGTTTCATTTTTGTTGTGGAATTTAAGAGAGCGAACCCAGTAGTACTATAAATACACTACTTTATCTCAGTGTAATATCCAGTTCAAAGGATATATGCCTAGTGACAGAACTTTTTGAAGCACCCTCGTATATTATAAGTTAGATTAAACTATTACCAATTCATTTACGACGGTATTAATAACTACATCTTCTTTATAGAGAATCAGAGCATAAACTATATATGGAGCAGCAGGAGGTATATTTAGCCTATATCTCGAACTTAGTTGTTTTGGATCAATACTAACTTCATCACCTTTATAACTCAAATCAAAATGTATCATTCCGAAAAGAGTTTTAAAATTACCCACGTTTAGTAAAGTTCCAGTGTTTTTATCATTTTGCTTGTGAGAATAATTAATAACATCTCTGAATATTCTTATTATATTATCATGGCTGTATTCGGTTTCTGGATAATAAACTCCATTTCCGACTTCTAATTTAACTGATTGTAAATAACAATTAGCATTAGCAGCATTTACCTTAAATGTATCCAAACGATGAGGATTTTGTGTTTGAGAAGAAGTCTTGTCTGACCTTTGCAGATAAACAAAAACGTGGTTTGGATTTTTAACACCAGTCGTTATGCTAAATGTGGTCTCGGTCGCTTGGCTGCTTCCGCTTTATTGTATCATTTCACGGAGGTAGGACCATTCCGTTGATGCCATATGATTTGTCATTACGTAACTTAAACCATCTGTGTTAAATATCATGCTTAGCATCCACAAAACTAATTTATTAATAACTACTCTACCATCATCACCACCAGCTTTGAAAATTAGCACATTACGATTTGTTAGTTGCAAGCTGATTTAAATCTGACGAGGAGGAAGCATGTTTGTTTCCAAACCTTCAAAGAAGGAATATTTGTTTAATGGAATTATAGAGTCAACTTTTTGATTAGTTATGATTAAAGCATGGCGAATCGCAAATCCTGAATTATAACCAGCTTGATCATCTCGAGATTCTGCCACAGCTGTATTATCCAAATAAAAGTATTCGTTTGTTCCGGTTGTTTTTGCATAATCGTCAGAAATGTCAAGCAAGTTTTTGACATTAACAAATCTGTGAAGATTATTTCCATCGTAAACTATTTTTTCATTTTGCCTTACTTGCATTTGATCAATCAGTAAAGCCGCATCATTAATTAGAGCAATTTCATCAGCGGCTGCGAAAGCGGCTCCATCAGTAAGTTTGTTTACTCGAAAACTGATTTCAAAATATGCGTTATACCAATCAAAGTAAGAACTTCTATCATTTATTGTAAACCAATAACCACTTTTCATTTGCCTGGTATTATTTCCTGGTTGTGCTATAGGAGTATCTAACTGAATAGGTACATGTTCATATCTAGTATTATATTTATCACTTCGAAACATCTATATATACTAGTAGTTAGATTATTTTTTATTAATTAATCGATTAATTCTTGCATTAATATTTTTGGTTCCTCTTCCGGATAGTAATTTTTGCATTTACATCTTCTTCAGTTTCTGCTACAACTTGTTTTTTGTTATCAGCCTTTGTAAGTTCCTTTAAAATTATTTCACCTTTTGATTTAGGTTTAATAACTGAAACTAACTTATCAGCAGCCATTTTTACTACTTCATCTCCAAGTTTTTTTAGAACCACTTTCTAAGATTTGTTTTCCAGCAGTTTCTAATGCTTTCTTGCCTGCTGTTTTCACACTCACTAAATATTTTTGATCCGACTTTTGAAAAAATGTCAAATATACCTGCCCCGTCAGCTAAAGCTGGACCAGCAGCTCTGTCAGCTCCAGTTAATCGATCGACTTGAGAATATGTTCCCGTGCTAGTGTCATAAACTTTTTTTAAACGTGCCATATAACTTATGATACATTAATTCCTTCAAAACAAATCGAAATGATGTGTGGACACCATTAAGATTAATAATCTTACCAGAGAAATCGGTAATGTAAATATTAATACTGTTAATAATCGTTTTGTTTACTTCACGGAACCCGACTCTTATCGGTTCATCTTTGAAAAGATATGATCTCGTAAGATCAGCTGTACTTATTTCATAAATGACATCCCCATATGATCCATCAACAATATAATTACTTATCAAGTCACAGTGGATATACAATGTATCGATAGAATTTGTTATGTTTGGTGTCACAGTTCCAAATTTAGTTTCTCTAATAACTGCATCTTTGTCAAACCCAATCAAGGTGTGAAAGTTTGATTCTCTCAAATCAAGTACGAATTTATTATGAATGGTAACCAAACATTTAAAACTTGATAAATCAAACTCAATTTTTATCGGGATGGGTTAGTCATCAGTTAAATCATTGTTTACAGTCAATGTTTCTTTTATGTAATAACTGTAATTTCCGTTTGCAAAACTAATACTTTTCCAATCTGTTCCATTGTGATACCTTATCACTTTGTTATTAAAATCCTCGTTAATATTATACCATGAGTAGGTCATGGAATTAATCTTATCAAGTCCAATGCCATACTGTTTGTTCCTGCCTAATATTAATGGTCTGTCAGAAACAGTTGTAAAATTACTCGGTGTATTTGAGCTATTAATGATTGACGCTTTTTCTGATGATAATACACTTTTTTGTTCCATATAATATAAGCAGACAATATTAATTGCAAATATTAGTCACCTTTGTAATACAGTTAAAACTTGATTTTTCAATATTGAAAACTTGTGTAGTGTTTCGTTTTATGATTGTAAAGATGGTCCAATAATGTGATTTCGGAAGATATTCTTCAGCTGTTTCATTTAGTATTCGTTTACCATTTTCTATTTTTGGTTGATATGGCTTATGACTACCTAGATTAAGCAAACTAAAATATTCTATACCAATGCTTGTATTTGTAACTGTATATGTAAGATCTGCTTCAACTACATAACGTCCGGGTTTTACAATTTTAGCGGTACCATTAGTATATTCTTTAACATATTCTCCAATGTTTATAAGTGGATTGGCTACAAAAGTAAATGCCCTGAGAAAACCCGCACGTTTGGTTCTTTCAAGTGGTTTTCGTGTCGGATATGACACCTTATTAGTTATTGGGTTTGTTACTGACCCCCTACAGAAATATGTGGGGTCAGTAAAATGTATAGGGGGCGAGGCGATAGTTTGTCTTTCACTTAATGGAAAACAAGCAGTAGAGATGCCAAACAAAGATGAAAAAGATAAGTTTAAAAACTATAAGAGACAACTAGTGGTTCCCTTTGTTATATATGCTGACTTTGAAGCAGTAACCGAAAGTATTTCTTCAGCATCAAACAATCCTAAAAAAGCACATACAGAAGCATATCAAAAGCATACTGATTGCAGTTACGGGTATAAAGTTGTTTGTTGTTATGATGATCAATATTCAAAACCAGTTGTAACGTATAGAGGACCAAATGCTGTTTACAAGTTTTTAAAAAAAATGATAGAAGAAGAGGAGTGGTGCAAGAAAACTATGAATACGCATTTTAAGAAAGATTTTGTCATGTCAAGAGAAGAAGAAGCTAGATTCCAAAAATCTAAATCTTGTCATATTTGCGGTCATGGTTTTGATGTATGATTTCCATTACAACTACATTAAAAATAAATATGATAATAAAGCTAAATTATTATTTACTGATACCGATTCCTTGAGCTATGAAATAAACACAAAAGATGTGTATGCAGACTTTTACAAGAATAAAGAACTTTTTGATAATTGTGATTATAATCCAAAAAGGAAGTTTTATTTTAATGATAATAAAAAGGTTATTGGCAAGATGAAAGATGAAACTTGCGGAATACCCATTGTTGAATTTGTCGGACTACGAAGTAAACTATATTCGTATATGTCATCGTCATTTTGACGCTTGTAAATGTTTGTGTTAAGGACAACAGGAGACAACTAATAATGGCTGATTATTTGTCGCGAGGGAGGAACTGGCCCTATACTCCTAGTTTCTATACTACTTCTATGTTGTATGTTTTAGTCATCAATTCTGCGTAAACTAATAGGGGGCCCTATTGTTTGGGGCGCTTGTTTCAGCCAAAGGTGTTTTCGACCTTTCAGACAACATTCAACTTTAAAAATAATAAGTTTTACAGTATATCAATGAACCAGACATTATGACTGGTAAATAAAAACACTTTACCTTCACTGTTCAAAATCGGAAACAAATTACATGCGAAAGTTGTTTTTGGACATTTCTGCTGCAAGAAAAAATAGTGTTAAATTTTTTTTAGATGTTTTCCCCCTAAAAACAGGTTCTAATGAGTTTGGCAAACGAAAATTAAATCCTGAAAATTTGATAGCAAACTACTGAGGCTAACTGTTATATTTGAAATTTCTTATTTTTTTCTGTCCCAGCAACAAGGAATTTAAAAATGATTTTGGCTGTAAAATAAGTATTTCTCAACCGAATTTTGAAACTAAGGTATTTTTGTTTACCCTTGAAAATGCCAGTTCCAATGATATATAATGTTTCTACGTTTTGCTGACTGGTGGTATTGCTGTGACTTAAACAGCTCTCCTTTTGGTCGGGTTTAGACTACGCTATAATATGCAGATTTGTTTGTTTTCTTCTTTCTTTCTTTCTTTTTTAGCCGGATGCATAGAAAATCAGGCAGCCTGGTTGATAGTTTTGGCGATTTCCGTCTTCCCCGTCTACGAGTTTTAGTTAAAGTTCTTGGTTAAAGTTTTTCATGATTTTTCAAAAACGGATTGTCAGAAACCATTCTAAATATAGATACAAAAATAGAACAGGAAAAGCAGCATTCAAGGACGACAGTTAACCACAACCACACACACAAACAAAGAACAAAAAAGATGAATAAAAGGCCAAGCCATCAAAAACACAAAAGGGTTGACAATAGGGCTACCGCCTTGGAACCGTCAGTGGCAAAAAACAGCCGCTGGGGGTTTAAACCAGGTTCTAGGGTGCACCAAACCTCACACTTACCATACTGTCAACCCAATAAAACGGGACAGTGTAAATAAAGAAATCCCCGCCATGAACTATTATCTAACCAACAAGGCAGCATTGATAGGAAATGAAACTTGGCACACATGTTTTAACACAATGTTATATGACAAGAACCATAACACTGTATTTTACCTGAACTATCCCTCCTTTTAACTTAGATTTTTCAGATAAAATGCTGAATTCGCTATCCGGTGTTCGGACCACTGTTGGTGCTTCACTTGTTTTTGTCATGTTTAAAAAAGTTTGAGTTTGCCACTTCCCCTTATAAATGAAACGTTCCTATGCCAGTGTTACTACAAACTAGGAGTCCAAGGCTGTGCCCGTCATCCGGTTCGGTCTACAGTTACGAAGTGGTTCAGATTTGAAGGCGATGAAAACAAAGTTTTATGCACTTTACCTTTTTTCTGCCTTCACTCGATCTATGCTTCTCTCTGTCCTATCATTTCACTTTTTTTTTTCTACCACTTACAGAAACATGGTCCAATACGACACCCAGTTTCCTAAAATGTAGATGTAGGCAGAATCTTGAGCACACTTAGTGCTAAACTCTGAGAACGGTGAATCAAACTAGTTTCTTTTTAACATAGCATTTGATGAATTTTGCTTCATTTTCAGAATATATTGATGAAAAAACTCTGATCCGGTGCCAATCTCTCAAACAAACTACACTTAATTTGATTTAACTACTGAAATGTTCTGAAAATGGACCACCATTCATCATTCACCATTCATACGCATCACGGTTTATGTATATATCTAACAGATAGATTCATGTAGTAAATAGTCTGACCGATTAGCACAATTATCTCAGGGGAGACTCCTTAGTTTCGAATGAATGTCCATATAGACCGTGAGCCATACACATTTTTGTTACCATCTCAAGGGACAAATTCTGACTAGTACCATGTTATTGAGTACCTTGTAGAGAAACAAAAAATCCATGATAGCAGTGTGAACAGGGTAGCTGATTCCTGTTATTAGAGTTATCTTCCCCTTTTAAGCAAAACTCTTGTTTCTTTAAAAAATCGTTTTCGCTGAAACTAGAAGAGCTACAGGTCTAACATTTTGCATGTATTATGCATTTAGGGCAACTACCAAGTATTTATAAAATGGTGACCCCAGGGTCAAATATGGCACAGCCCCGGGGGTAACCTTTTTTTATACAGTTATATAGGAAATCTTTAAAAAATAAATAATTCTCTCTAAAATTGTAAGAGCTAGGTCCCATATTATGCATGAAGGTCCACTAGCAAGTTTGTTAAAATGTTGACCCTGGGGTCATATCTGGCTCCGCCCCAGGGGTCATATATTTACATAGAGTCATATAGAAACATCTTTAAAATCTCTTCCTTAAAACAACAAGAGGTCTACTATTTTGCATATTGTACAAGGTTATGGTTTTCTACCACTTTTGTTCAAATCGTGACTCTGTGTCCAACTACAGCCCGGTTCTGGGGTTAAAGTTTTACGAAGAGTTGTATAGGAAAGTCCATAAAAATATTATGTTGCTGATACTACAAGAGCTAGAGGTCTAATACGATGCATGTAGCATAAGTGTATCGATCTCTACCTATTTATTTTTTTCAAATGGTGACCTTATGGTCAAACTTCGCCCGGTCCCGGGGGCCACATATTGTCTGGAAACATCTTCTCTGAAACTACAAGAGCTAGAGGTGTAATAAGCTACATGTAGTTTAAGATTATTGTCCTGTACCAAATAATTTAAATGGTGTACGTTGAATCAAGCCTGGAATCAAATTTGGTCCTGTCCCGGGGGTCACACTATAACATTGAATTATATAGGAAAACATATTCAAACAGCTTTTCTGATACTTCAAAAGCTAAATAATGGTTAGCATGTACCATAAGCTTATGATCCTCTACCTAGTTTGTTCAAATGGCGACAATGGAGTCAAATATGGCCACTACGGGGGTCACAGTTTTACAGATTTATATAAAGAAATTGTTGTTGTTTCTTAAAACATGAAAGCACTTTGAGACAAGGCGAATGGGTCTCTTGTTTATGGCTTGAAGTTGTACACTTTTCATAAAATCACTTCAAACGTTTTAAGCGAACTGAAATATATGGAGAATGTGACTTTTGATAAGGTATTCCATTATGAAGACTTAACCATGTTTACAAATCGCATATTGAATAACTTCACGAACTAAAATCACAAAGTAGACCACTGCATTTTCGACAAATTGCAAAAAAAAACAGAAAGAAAAAGAGAAGGCATTGTAACTGTTGATTTTTAGGTGTTTGTTATACAAATTTTAAAATAACCCGCCAAATTACGAAAAATTACACTACAGAAACAGTTTATCAAAACTCTATCCAGGTGTTCATCTCATATAATAATGCATATGTGTCGCTTAAAAGTAAATGTTTATTCATGGATTTTTGTAATATCCGTAATTGAATAAGTGTAAAATGAATTATTCATTTTTTTTGTCTGACTGGTTAAAGCTTTTTATATTGTATCTATAGAGTTTTGATTCTCAAACGATGTAACTTATAATATACCTCGTGGTCAGTAGGTTTAGAAACGATGTACATATATTGTACAATGTGGCTGTTGTTGGCGGGATAGCTACTTTAACTGCAGTAGCACCTGTATGTCGGATATGGCTTTTAGAGTAAACATCAGTAAACTAACCGTGATCACTAAATGTAATCTATCTCGATGCACTGGATACCGATTCTTATCTGGAAGCGTTTGCTTTTTTTATATCTTATATGTATGTTATATTGTCACATTAAGTTATATTATTTAAATCAGATAATATGTACTGAGTATTCTTAATTGTCCTGTTTTATCCCAAGGCATTAATTGCCAAGTTTATCAAAACAGCAATAAGCTGGGCATTGCAGGCATATTGCAACTCGACATACATGAACTTGATGATAACTTGCTGGATAAGAGAGACCGTTGTGAACCCAGCTTCTTGGATATATACCCTTTATGACGGATTAACATTTTAGTTGTATGTATTTTAATGCAGTCATCCTGCTTGAGCGCATACAGTCTGTTGATGCAGTGGATAGCTCGGGGGACTTTAAATTCAGAGGACCCTTGTTCAAGCCTCGCAGGTGCCAGTGAATTTTGTTGGTGTGTTCTTGGGCAAGACACTTTTACCCTCGTCCGTCGGATGGGGACGTAAACCAGGCGATCCCGTGTATCGCTTGTTTTTTTCTCCCATCATGTTAAAGAAACATAGGTGTCTATTCGTCAGTAGGGCAGGTTCCTAAATGCCGATATATCCAACCGTCCCCCCCCCAATAGGTGTAAACTTTCGCCGAATTCATGTTTTTTTATATTTTTGTTCATTATTTTCATCATGAAACTTGTTTTAGGTGCTACTTCAGTGGTGGCAGTGATCGTGGCTCCAGCGGAAAATGGAGTGTTTACTAGAGAATTTGCAGCAACTCTGCAGTTCTGCAGGTAAGAAGGTTCTAAGGACATTCTGCAATTTGTTATCTAGATGTTAATGAAGAGTGAGCCGGGTCGAATGTTCATTCCTGTTGGCGCCATATAACATGTTAGTGTTGGTGCGCCGTAAAACCCCAATTCAAATAAATTCATCTTCGTCGATTCTTTTTTCACTAACACAAAAATGGTTCGCGCAAATTCAAATCAATTCATCTTCGTCGATTCTTTTTTCACTAACACAAAAATGGTTCGCGCAAATGCATATTCTACTATTTTTTCATTTCATATGTAGAATTCTTCATTGTGTTGTATATGGGTGGGGTAATTCAGGTGTAAAACTCCTTAAAATATGCATACGTTGTAATTAAAAAGTATTAAAATAGACAACTTTTAAGATTTTGCGTTGCAATATGCAATGTTTAATTCATGTATTTATGTGTAATACATAATCCAAATGTGTAATCATAATAAGTATTGCCATGACGCATACACTTAAAAAACGACTTTTGTTAAAAAAAACACGTTAAACCGCACATTTCCTTTATCTAGAATCCTTTGGACTATGTGTCGTCTGTGCAATATATGTATATATCAGAACATGATAATACTTTTTATGTTGCAGTTACTTTGAGGAAGGCTTATACTTCCAGTTTGGCATGTGTCTCAACTTATCAGGCTTATTGAACACATATGTGCAATGCCATGAACATTGCTTAGTACTTAATTTCATCAATATATCATAACAATCCCTTATTCATATTATAATATTATTTAAGTCATGTAGAAAGGTTGTAAATTACTGGTTCTTACAAGTTTACACATATATTGTAAAAAATATTAACTAAACTAAATGCATAAATATGTGTCAATAGTGGGTGGGGTAAATTGACTTCTAATATGAAACAAAATAGAGATTTTAGACTGAAAATGGCTTATTTACGCTTTATGTAACTCAATGAATTGTAAACTTAAGTGCATCTTTAAAAAGTACATCAATAATTATTCACACAAGCATGACATTCAAAAATGAACATCAACAACTTATATGAAAAACCTATTAATGTTCGATTTTTTTTTATATAAGCTACCTGTTCCAGATTGCTATCATGGAAAAATGTAATCTATATACATTGCTCTTTTCAAAAAGTGATGGTAGAATTTGTCCCTTGAGTTGGTAACAATATCGAAAATTGTGGGTCTTGGCTCAAGGCCTAATGGGGAATTTCTTATAAAATAGAAATTTAAGAGATTAAAAGCCATGTACAGGCTAGACAATAAAAAAGAAATCCACAAATGCGGTGTTTTTGACTTAGTATGATATAATAGTTAATTTTGATATAAATAAACTTTTTGTACTATGACCCGTATGTAGCCTGTAAACAGAAAATCATAAATGATAGCTTTTTTTTAACACTTCCTGCAATTCTTGAGTCGACATCAGATTACGGGCAAAAAAGCCGGTTAAGGTATGTAGAAATAGCATTTTTATGACAATTTGGAGTGTTTGTCATTCAATTATGGATGTGTTATATCTCAAATAAGGGACAGGTATATGCTGTCGTGTGTTTATAAATGTCATGTTTTCACTTTTTTGAGTGCTGAGTGGGTGGGGTAAATGAAGTTGTATTTGTAGGCAGAGAAACCGATTTTGTTGCTTTCTAGCATGTATTTACTATATTTTGAGAGGAAATTATATAATCTTTCAGGAACAATGCATGTTTGTTATTTTTTAAAAATAGAATTCAAGTTATTTAAAGTAATTAGTGTACATGTATGAAAATAGTCTGAATTTCAAAGAAAACTGTAGATTCCGACCTCAGTTGTAGAGTATCGGAAAGGTAATCCGAATGTCAGAAGAACGAAAAAGTCACGGGGTTAAGTCCCGGTCTAGCTGCACATTTGTCTAGACTGTAAGACGATTGATGATCCAGCCATTGTAGATCCGGATTGGACCATGACTAGATAGCATTTCGAGTTTCATTCCATGCCATATCTGTCCGGGGACGAATTGAAATGTGCTTGGAGTCGGGGTGACCCAGTATGTTACGATTCACAAGACACTTAAAGGTAGACCTGCACATACCTCACAATCAGACATGAACTGTGCTCGCCCTACAGTTTTAACCTATTTCATATTAAAGTATTTATTCCAATAAGTATGCACATACGGTCTAGAGAACTTTTTCTTGCATACCGGATAAGGGTATCCTCGTTTTACATGGAGGATGGAAAGTGTTGTTTTTATGGGTACAGATAAAAGTCATGCACATCAATAATGACGTCAATAATGGGAGCAGATGCATGACGTCATTGTTTAAAAAAACACGTAAAACGTTAGTTATTGACGACGTCAATGCACAAAATGTCAATGATATGCAAGAAAAATAATCAATTATGGATATCCGGCCCAGATAGGGAATTCCAACACTCGGCGGAGCCTCGGTTCCGATAAAATATACCCTCGGTTGAAATTAACGATCTTTAACGGATACCATTGATATATTCATATATTATTTACTAAATATGTATACATTTGCTTATAATCTGTTGCTTTTAGGTCTGCGAAATAAATATGTAGTTTAAATTCTGTTTTAAAACGGGCCTTATTGAATGCTCCAATTTTAATATTGTTTTCAATGCCTTTGGAATGACATATTTGAGATATCCAGTTTCATTATCCACTAGTTTATCTAGTATATGAGTTTCTGCTATTTCACCATTTTCATTTATTATATTATTTATCAAAATCAGACCTGATTTAATCCAGTGTTTGAAAATTAGACTTTTGCCATTTGTTATCAGTTATTTTGTTCCCCAAATTATTTGTTTTCTTATGACTTTAAAATTATCGAATTTCATGTAGGTTGTTTGATTTCCATGTATCCAACTTTTGATCAAATCTACTTAAAATTCTGAAATAGTATGGTAATATAGATTCATATAAAAATCAAATAATGTTCACAGAAGGTATCCAGAAAATATCTTGGTAAAACCTTCCAGTTAGCTTCCTCATTATCTGCTAAAGACTTAACCCATTTAGTTTTAAGTGATATAAAGAAAGAAGCAGGATCACACATTTCAATACCGCCGCTCAATTTGCCACCTATTAATGTAGTCCTTTTTACTTTTTCGCGTAATGAATTTATTCATTAAACATACATTGCGGCCTTACCAGACTGAACACGATATACAAACTTCGGCAACAATAGTGTTTTAATTATCTGATATTTTCCAAAACAGTTAATTTTCTTTCTTGCTAATTTTTAATAGTATTTTCGCAATTTTATAATTTAGTGTTCCAATTCAGTTTATTGCACTTTTGTTTATTATGTCGAAAAATTACCTAGTGCTTTTCTTGGCATTTCGTCCAACCTTATCTTTGCATGATTTGTGTTTCCCAATCCAAAGCCTTTCTGTTTTATATACGACTTAAGATCAACCCCGAATGTTTTCCGAATTCTTCTGTTAGATGGAGAGCAATCAATATTTCATTATTTGAATTTAAAAATATTAAAATGTCATCAGCAAGTTGGGTAATTTTGATTGATTTAATTCCATTGGATGTTTATTTTTCCATTCGTACATTTAAACTCGATGGTTTCTTATGTTTAAGGTCATGATTTCAAGTATAAAAGGTATAGCGGATATTGGACATCCTTGTCGGATACTTCTGTTGAGTTTAAAGGTCAGATTTCCATCCATAATGATAGGCGGATCTAGGGTGGGTATGGGGTGGGGTGGGGGTTGGCGTGGGTTGGGGATGGGTGGAGCCGGAGCCTAAAACTGGCGAAGTATGTTTAAACCTCCTAAAAGAATAAAAACAATGGAGTGGCTTTCTGCTTGTTAACCAAAAATATATGTTTACGCCCCTCTAAAAAATAGTACACAAAGTGTTGTTTTTTTACTTGTCAACTCATTGTTGGAAAACGCCCCGCCAACATGACATCCTGGATCCGGCCCTGGTTTTAATTCAATTGATAAATTGCTTTCAAGGGATCCACTTTTCAATTGATAAAGGATGCTTTCAAATCAAACCCTTCAAGTACTAAACATGCGAAAAACAAAAACAATCCATTCAACTGTGCCAAATGCTTTTCTAAAATCTAATAAAGAATGGAACAACCTCTGCTGTTATTGCTTCCAAACGCATTATATAAGTCGTAATCGCTAAATTCAATTCGGAGATTGTGTTCTAAATCCCCCGTGAAATGAGTTTATTGTATAAAAATTATATGCGTCTTTTGTTGGGCCGCCCATTGTCGAAGTATATATTACGTTTATTACTTTCCCTGTGCATTAATCGAAGTAAAATGCACGATCTAGTGTAATCATTTGACAGACAAACGGTAAACGTAGTAAAAATATATCGATTATTAGGATCGTAAATTGTGTGGAAATCAATTAACATTATAATATAGATAATCAATATCCATGAAATAGTAAGACTCCTATCGATACACAACGCAATAATAATAATAATAATAATAATAATAATAATATTAATAATAATAATATTACTATATAACAATAGCAGTAATACATTGCTGTACTTGTCCAGTATACAAGTATACATTATGATTGTTAAATGCATAGGATACTATATAATACTGGGAATATGTAATAGGCAAAAACATTCAATAATATGTAATACATACTGAAAAGGGGATCCCATGGAAGCAACAAAAGTTTGACTTATACGTGACTTTGATACGCGACATATCAATATCAAAGTGCTAGTGATGATATTATCTTTACACGACGCTATACTAGCAATATAACTATCTAACAATAGCAATTTTATATTTGTTTTATGAGTATGTCTATGTTACTTTACAATATATTATCGAAATATAGCAGTAATGGTATAATAGTAATGTAAACGTGGAGTTGGTCAATAGCAGTATTGCAGCAATGTGATAGATATATATATAATATATATATAGGGAGAAATATTTGTGAACTACCAAGGATAGACAACCTTCGGACGAACTACGGCAGGGCGCCTAGCTATGACGAGATACACAGAAATCAAGCGTATGCATTCACTCCTTAAAAAAGGTAGCTGCAACACACGTTGATGAACTGTATCTCTACATCATAACACACTCGTCTCGAGGCACAATTAACATATAGACGCATACATACATACAATTATAGCTCAAATATATATATATATACTCGTATATATAAACACACGCACGCACGCACGCACGCACGCACTCACGCACGCACGCACACACGAACGCGCGCGCACACACACACACACACACACACACACACACACACACACACACACACACACACACACACACACACACACACACACACACACACACACAAACAGACACATACATATATACACGCATACATATATTATATAAACACACATACATATAAATACACGTATATATGCATACACATATACACATGTATGTGCACACACACACACTAACACACACACACACACACACACACACACCCACCCACCCACCCACCCACACACACACACCCCCACACACACACACACACACACACACACACACACACACACACACACACACACACACACACACACACACACACACACACACACACACACACACACACACACACACACACACACACACACACACACACACACACACACACACACACACACACACACACACACACACACACACACACACACACACACACACACACACACACACACACACACACACACACACACACACACACACACACACACACACACACACACACACACACACACACACACATATATATTGAGATTAGTGAAGAAAACATTTTATGCGCTATTTCACGATTAACAAATGGTCGCAGCGGTGGATCCGACAAACTATTAAGTGAATTTTGCATGCATGGCAAGAGTACCCTGATTCCAAAATTGCATACACTATTTAATACAATATTTAATTCTGGATATTTCCCTGATATGTGGTCCGATGGTTATATCATTCCTTTACATAAAAAGGGCAGTCTTAATAATCCTGAAAAATACCGTGGCATTACGCTACTGAGTTCACTAGGAAAACCTTTCACTCGCGTTATAAACAATATGTTAAATAGCTGGGCTGAACATTATAATGTATATATTAGGGCTTAATCCGGTTTCTGTAAGCACTTAAGAACGGGTTTTAATATTGTTGAACTATACACAAGATTAACAATAGTTAACAACTTTATTGTGGTGAACAGTCTCAATCAAACCGAGACTGAAATATTTCTTATTTATCGTGGTAAATATCATACTATTTTATTGATTTTTCGAAAGCTTTTGAATGCATTGTGAGAGAAAGTTTATGGTGTAAATTAATAAAACTAAGGATAAGAGGTAAAATCTACTATTTGATATTACAAAATCAATGTATAATTCAATAAAATAGAGGGTAAAATATAATAGTTGTCTAAATGATGAGTATACTTGTACGCTAGGTGTTCGCCCAGGTGAATGTGTGTCTGAATTTTAATTCTCATTGTTTTTAAATGACCTGGAAGAATATTTTATATTACATGTTTTTGAGGGAGTAGACATTAACACAATGACACTTTTTATAGTACTGTATGCTGATGAAATAGTTATTGTTTTTTACAACTGCAAATGTATTGTAGAAAGGTTTTGATTTTTTAAGCGACTACTGTATACGATAGAAATTAAAAGTAAATACAGCCAAGAAATATAAAAAGATCGGACGGGGAAAGTAGCATTTAAGGAGGACAGTCAACCACAAAACACAGAAACAAACACGCAAACAGACAAACAAGAAGGCAAAAATAATAATAAATGCAAACGACATCACAAATACAAAAGGGTTGACAATAGGGCTACCGCCTTGGAACGGTCAGTGGCAAAGTCGGCCATTATGGTTTTCCGTAAAGCTGGTTCATTGCCTAGATACTTACGATTTATATATGATAAAATGAAATTGAGTAATTTTGCTACCTTGAAATTGTTTTCACCCAAGGTGGATTATTTAATGAAATGCAGGTTACATTAGCAGGCCAAGCACAGGCAGCTATTTTTAAATTGAATATATATCTGTATAAGTTTACGATATCTTTATTAAACACAAATAGTATTTATTTGATAAACTTGTACTTCCGGTACTGGACTATGGATCTGAAGTATGGGGATTTTCTACTGCTTTGAGCATTGTAAGAGTGCATACTCTATTTTGTAAAACAAAATAAGTGTTTAAGTGTAAAAATATGTACAGACAATGATTTTACCTATGTAGAACTTGGAAGGACTAATCTAATTAACCAATGATATTTGAATATTTTGAAACATTGGATAAAAGTCATTGAATGTCATAAAAGAAAATTTGTAAAACATGTTTATAATTTAATGAGAAGCGATGCTGAATTACACCCAAATAAGAAAAATTGGGTAACTTTATTAAAACAATTATTAGCCACATTTAGTTTTTATGATGCATGGCTTTTCCAAGGTGTCGGAAACAATGAATTATTTTTTGTATAATGTAAAACAAAGATTACATAACTTTATTCAAAATAAGCACTCCCGTTTGGAAAATTCAAGCAGAGCAATTCTCTACACATCAATTGTAGATAACTATGTTTTGAAACCTCACTTATATGTTTTAAATATACAGAAATATAGAAATGCATTATCTACACGAAGAGTTTCATCCTATAACTTACAAATCAAAGATGGAAGATGGAAGATGGCATATAGCATACCATCAAATGAACGTAAATGTGTCACATGTACAAAACTGGATGATGAATATAATGAGATACGAACAACATATATAAAGACATATTACTGGAAAAGAACAAGTATGTTTAAATTTTTGAAACAATAAATAGTGAAAATCAAAAAATATGAGAAATGTGAGTGACTTTATTTGTAAAGCCTTTGAGATAATACTGTCCAATTTGTTAGCTAGTAGTAATTAGTGTCAACAGTTTTATTATGTTAAGCGTATTTTTGCTTTCTGTAAAACGGTGAAATATAGTTAATTAGGATTTAAATGATGGTCACATTCTCCGCATGTATTATGCGATGAAAACTATATATAAAAGCATAATATAAATAAAAATAGTAAATTACATACAATATTTCTTTCTTGAATCGCTATACTTATGTCGTGCTCGGCCGTTTCCAAAGGTCCATTATCATACTCTTTTTTATAGCACAGTGGCATTGCTTGTGCAGTGTGGCGGCAATAAAACGTCTCCCCGCGCTTGCAATCAGTACTGTTATCCATTCGATCTTTAGAGATCGCTGAGCCCGATACTTATATTTAGTTATCTGTGGTACATTTTCAATTTCTTTTGTTTTCTTACATAATTTTTGATTCGGTGGTTCCACTACTCCGGCCGATAATAGGCTCTGGGTATTGTTTAACCACTCATGAATGTGTTGTCTGCTTTTTAATTTAGTCTTTTGGCTGTTACTTGTGATACGCAGGCTTCATAACCGCTGTTCCCAACTAAATTCCATTATGTTTATTTCGCTCTTCGGGGCATTTCATTTTATTAGATACTGGGACCATACGCCGTACGACATGGGGTAGTAGTGCACTCCATGTCTACCGCCACATGCATGCCATCATCTGGATGGTTAAATTTGTGTACTATTGATTTTATGAATATTGAGTTCTGCTCAACCCGGGGCTAGAGGGCGTGAGCGGTAGCTAGCATAATTTCACTACCGCTCATGAACAGTCTCAATCAAACCGAGACTGCAATATTTCGTATATGTCGTGCTCGGCCGTTTCCAAAGGTCCATTATCAAACTCTTTTATGTATGCTTTACAATTATATATATATATATATTGCGTTGCTATTGATATAGTACTTTTGTCTTAAGTACACGTAACTTTTGCACGTACCTGCTGTCAACATTGTATATATGTTTTGAATCCTAATGGTACTTATGATCTTTTGGAATTTTGCTGAATAAAAATATGTATTCGCCACATACCGTTTACCCTTAAAGGATCAATAGTATTTGAAAGAGCTCCATATAGCTCCGGATGCTTTAACCACTCCGATTGCTGAGGCCTTCGGTCACCAACTAGGTACCTCTCTCTAAAGAAGACAAGCGGGACGCCATGCTGATTTTGGATCAAGGCGTGATCACTTACTTGCGAGCCCAAAGGTCCATTTAATCCGTCCATTTTTGTTATTTTACATACGCACTTTCACTATAAATATATCATAAGTATTTTCACACACAAAATATTGTCTATACAATACGAGATTTATTAATTAACTGAACTATATTAGTCGTGTTTTACTATAAACTCTACACATAATACGACGCAAACTAGGCCAATATGAACCGGAAGTCGGCCAATATTAAAACAATTGGCCAGTATAAAAAAACTGGTTAATACGAGCTAATGTTACGTCATTCACTTTAAGTGAGGTCATTAACGCTCGCTTAGCAACTTATAAATTAAATTAGTTAACGCTTCTATAAGTAAGCGCAAATCATGTCAAAATTATGTTATTAAAATAAAATAAAATTCTACTGTAAAAAAAGAGAGTATGATAATGACTGATGATTGAGACTGTTCATGAGCGGTAGTGAAATATGCTAGCTACCGCTCACGCCCTCTAGCCCCAGGTTGAGCAGAACTCAGTATTCAGAAAAAGCAACAGTACAGAATTTTAACCATCTCGAAGATGGCAAGCATATGGCGGTGGATATAGCAATATTTGTATCTTTATTTCATCCCCTATATCCAGCGGCGTATGGTCCCAGGATCTAATAAAATTGTATGCCCCGAAGAGGGAAATAAACAAATAGGAATTTAGTTGGAAGCAGCGGTTATGAAGCCTGCGTATCACAAGTAACAGCCAAAAGACTAAATTAAAAAGCAGACAACATATCCTATGAGTGGTTAAACAATACCCAGAGCCTTTTATCGGCCGGAGTATTGGAACCACCGAATCGAAAATTAAGTAAGAAAACAAAAGAAATTGAAAATGTACCCCCGATCACTAAATATAAGTATCGGGCTCAGCGATCTCCAAAGATCGAATGAATAACAGTACTGATTGCAAGCGCGGGGAGACGTTTTACTGCCGCCACACTGCACAAGCAACGCCACTGTGCTATTAAAAAGAGTATGATAATGGACCTTTGGAAACAGCCGAGCAGGACACATACGAAATATTGCAGTCTCGGTTTGATTGAGACTGTTCATGAGCGGTAGTGAAATATGCTAGCTACCTCTCACGCCCTCTAGCCCCGGGTTGATTAATAACATCTTCATTAATTATGTGTTTTAATATTGTCCGGGTTATTGGTCCTCGGACTGTCATATTGGCCAACATATATGGATCACGTGACTCGTCGTACTGACAGCTAAAAGAAGTGCCATGAAACAGCAAGAAACGGGAAATAAAGAAATCGAAATAGGAATAAAATGGAAGAGAGAATAAACTACAAACAATGCAATTAAAGTCAATGAACATGCGTATATATATACGATAAAAAGATTAAAACATGGGCGATATTGGAGTCTCGGGCCGATATGACGAATAATAAGGCACCACCCATGTATTAATCTCTAATTAATGCTGCCTTTGTTTGTTAGAGAAAATAACCTTGCGGGGATTTCTTTATTTACCTTGTACTGTTTTATTGGGTAGGATTGAGGTTTGGTGCAACTTAAACCTAGTTTACACCCCACTGACCGTTCCAAGGCGGTAGCCCTATTGTCAAACCATTTGTGTTTGTGATGTCACATGACTGGCTTTATATAAAATAGGTTAAAGCTATAGGGCGAGCTCAGTTCATGTCTGATTGTGCGTTATATGCACCGGTATTTGCAAGTCTAGCAGCGAGAGTCGTAGCTCTGTTGTGTATCTTTACCATGATTCTCACGTCTAGTGCAAGTCTACTTGTACGTGTCTTATGAATCGTGACTGACATACCACGCATAACCCGAACAAATAACAAAACAAACGTCATAAAAGCTGTACTCGGTCGGACTATCTACTACATCAGAGTATGTAAGATACATAAACGGATGCGTATACTTTCTTTCAGAACAGCATGTACATTAACCAGCTTCCTTACGGATCCCTACCAATGTTTCAACGTTATGTCATTACGAAAAAATGTATATAAATGTAAATATGACTTAAGCTTTTTTAATCGTATACGTCTTGTCTTTAACATGTTTTAACTTTATTCATTTGTATTGTCTAATCATTATGATGATGTATATTTGAGAAAAGTACAATGTTTTTAAAACATAGGAATTTGTTGTTTCCTACTTGACATTTATTCAATGGTGGTCCATCTTCGTATGTATCGTGTTCCGCCGTTTCCAAAGGTCCATTCTCATACTGTTTTATATAGGACAGTGGCGTTGCTTGTGCAGTATGGCGGCAGTAAAACGTCTCCCCGCGCTTGCAGTCAGGACTGTTATTCATTCGATCTTTGGAGATCGCTGAGCCCGATACTGACATTTAGATATCGGTGGTACATTTTCAATTGCTTTTGTTTTCTTAATTAAATTTCGATTCGGTGGTTCCACAACCCCGACCGATAAAGGCTCTGAGTATTGTTTAACCACCAATAGGATATTTGTCGGCTTTTTAATTTAGTCTTTTGGCATTTACTTGTGATGCGCAGGGTTCATAACCCCTGCTCCCAACAAAATTCTATTTTGTTTATTTCGCTCTTGTGGGGATAGAATTGTGTTAGATACTGGGACCATACGCCGCTGGACATGGGGGTTGTAATAAGTATAAAGATCGCTATGTCCACCGCCATATGCATGCCATCTTCGGAATGGTAAAAATTCTGTACTATTGAGTTTATGAATATTGAGTTCTGCTCAACCCGGTGCTCGGGGCGTGATAGGTAGCAAGCATATTTCACTACCGTTCATGAACTGTCTCAATCAAACCGAGCCTGCAATATTTTGTATATATCGTGTTCGGACGTTTCCAAAGGTCCACTCTCACATCTTTCAATAATGTTTCTGTCGGTGGTAGAAAAAGCAAAATAGTGAAATGGTGAAATGGTAGGACAGAGAGAGAAGCATAGATCGATTGAAGCAGAAGAAAGGTAAAGTTTCCAAACCGTGTTTTCATCACCTTAAAATCTAAACTACTCCGTAGCATCAAACCAAACCGGATGACCGGCACAGCCTCGGACTCCTAGTTCCAGATACGGTGGCATAGGAACGTTTCATTTATATGGGTGTCCAGTGGAAAACTCAAATTTTGTTCAACGTAAAAAAAAGAAGATGTAGCACCAACAGTGGTGCGAACGCCGGAATGCGAATTTAACATTTTAACTGAAAAGCCTGTGTGAAAAGGGTGGATAGTTCATGTAAAAAACATGACATAGTGATGGTTCTTGTAATGATATTGAATATGTGTGCCAAGTTTCAACAATTCATTTTTGAGAAATGAGAAAAAACAAGAACTTTAACGAAAACGTCAAAACTCGTAGACGGACGGATAGACGGACAGACAGACAGACAGACAGACGGAAATCAGCAAACTAAAAGCAACGCAATCCAGCCAAAAAAATAAAAAAACAATTCTGTACATAATGGTGGAGTCTAAACCCGACCAATTGCTATTATTTGGGGCGTTTGTTTAAGCCAAAGTTTTTTCAGCAATATCAGAAGCAATTTTAACAAATATATCATTGGAACTGGCGTTTTTAGTGGTGTTTTTAGTGGCGTTTTTTGTGGTAAATAAAAGCACCTTAGTTTCGAAATTCTGTTAAGAAATACATATTTTACAACCATCATTTTAGATGACGCTTTTCCTATGTCAATTCCTATCTATCTATCTATATCCTGTATTACCCTCGTTCAGGTATTATGTACAGCTGACGTGTTGCTGGGACAGCAGCTAATTAAGAAATCTCAAATATAACTTCAGTAGCCTTAATAGTTTGCTATCAAATTTTCACAATGTTTTAATTTCGGTTTTCTCAGTTCATTTAAACCATTTTTGGAAAAAAGGTCGGAGCGCCCCGATATACAACAGGGTAAAAACACATTTTGAACTCGAAACAGATACATCCCCTACCCCAACACGCCAATCAAATTATTGTGATCTGGGAAGGAGGCTGTTCCTACCCCTGTGAGTAACATCTTGGGGTCTAACCATCTTTTAATCATTCTAGACCTGGTGTTGTTCTAAATAGTTATATATTTGTTTTATAATGGACTATAATGTTACTGTGTCTGTGGCGGTAAAAATATGCGATGGCATGCGGTGTATGGTTTACGTTTCTACCAAAATAAACGAAAAAACAATGGGCGAAATAAACAAATTCGAATTTAACACAGAGGTTACGAAGCCTGTGTATCCCAAGTAACAGTCAAAATACTAAATTAAAAAGCAGACAACGTATCCCTTTATTTAATTAAGAGGAAGGAACAAACTTGATTACATTATCATTTATTAAGTTGTTTGGCAAATATTGGGCGCGGCTCGAAATAGCGGGCTGCCAGCAAACACATACATATATCATGACAGCGTTTAATAATTCTTTACAAAGGAGGGCATGGTCCAAAAGTCTGATGCCCTTAAAGAAGCCACAACAGGCTTACACAAACAAGGGCACGGCCCAATATCTAATACCCTTAAATAAGCCCCCATAGGATTAAACAAAATAAGGTATGGCCCAACAGCCTTATAACGTTAGTGAATCCCCAAAAGGCTTAAATAAAACGTTTATTGAAAACTCTAATTGCAAATCACTTGAAAGTTATTTCTTTTCGAAGGTTTAGATTAAGTGCACAACCGAAAAAAGCATGATGCACCAACAATAAAGCCACAAAAGGCTTAATATTTCATATTGTAATCCCGACCCTGGGGAACAGTGGTCAGTATTACATTGCAATCTACTAATTATAAATTGGTAATTGTCATTTGATTTTACAGAATTAAAGGATTCGCCGACGGGCTGACTGCCACACTATCCGAGTTGAAAATCAAGAATCGTTCAATGTCCTGCAACACGAAATCCTTCTGGAGCCGCACCGATCGTCTGGTATATCGTTCTGCTTCTGGAGCTGCACCGATTGTCTGGTCTCTGGTATAGAGTTCTGTACCTTGGATGTTCCTGGAATGATATGCAGACAACAGCAGGATACTTTCTTAGCGGAGGATTTACAATGTTGACCTACGGCAAAAATGAAACATATGACATATGTTGACATGTGTTGAATAGTAATACGTCAACTTTAAGTTATGTATTTATTATGAAAATCGAAGAACATCACTAGAATAATAAAGCGTGAGGTAGACAGGTACAAATTCAGTTTTTCACGCAACATAAATAAAATACGAACCGCCGAAATATCCTCAGGAAGAGGAATGTAACAAAATTGCGCATGCGCAAATATACTAATATTACAACTGCATATCTAGATTACAGAAACTGTGGGTGCCTCCAAATAACTTTGCCTATTTACTAGTAATTGGCTGTTTTATTAGGAAGGCACACACTTGACTAACACATAAGAAATAAATATCATTTATTAAGTTGTTTGGGAAATATTGGGCGCGGCTCCAAATAGCGGCAAACACAAACATATATCATGGCAGCCCATTAACATTTTTCGCAAAAGAGGGCATGGCCCAAAGGCCTGATACCGTTACATAAGCCCCAATAGGCTTAAACTAAAGAGGGAATGGCCCAACAGCCGTATACCCTTAGTAAAGCCCCAAAAGCCTTAAATAAAATGTTTATTCAAAATTATAATCAAAAGTAAAACGTTTCTTCATTTAATCACTTGAACGTTATTTCTTTTAGAAAGTTTACAATACATTTGCACAGCCAAACTGGGCATGATGCACCATTAATAAAGCCACAAAACGCGTAATATTTCATGCTGTAATCCCGACCCGGGGAAACAGTGGTCAGTATTGCATTGAAAGTTACCAATTATAAAATTGTTAATTGTCATTAAAATTGATTTCACTGAATTGAAGGATTCGCTGACGGCCATATGGCAACGAACAAAATGACATTTGATAATACCACCGACAAAAGAAAACATTTTGGCAAACAGTGAATCCAGCCAAAACAAATTGAATATATCATACTCTGAGTTTATAATAGAGTTTAGTGAGACCTGCGTGCCTTGTCCAAGGCCACAACGTCATCTGTATAGAGACACTTTAACCTAAACAAAATGACTAAACAAATTACGTTAACAACTGGTAGCTCGCTTTTAAAGAAGTTCAGAAACATTGCAATCTCTTTTTTGATTGTGAACAAAATAACTTCAATACTAAATCATTGCCTCCACAAAGCTCCAGAAGTCTGAGTTTGGACAAAGCTTTGCCACCACAACTACACCAAGTACAACTAACCCTCGGTTCGTTACACCCGGGCTGCAAATAAAATGAATACGTTCCTGTTTTGTATGAGACAACGAGTTATCTTATAGACAAATTCAATATCTACACAAAGCAATGCAAATAAGAAAACATCGTTGCATTTAAACCATGACTGAATACATCTTAACATTTAAACTTCGTGAAATGCGAAGGATGTAGAAACAATACCTAATGACAATATAGATATAAAAATCGGACAGGAAAAGCAGCATTCAACAACAAACACACACTGAAACAAAGAACAATTTTAAAGATGAATAAGATGCCAAATAAGACATCACAAAAGGGTTGACAATAGGGCTACCGCCTTGGAATGGTCAGTGACAAAATAGGCCGCTGTGGGTTTAAACCAGGTTCTAGGGTGCACCAAACCTCACACTTACCCTACTTCAACCAAATAAAACGGGACAGTGTAAATAAAGAAATCTCCGCCATGAACTATTCTCTAACTAACAAGGCAGCATTAATAGGCAATAAAAGTAACGAATGCTCGTGTATATATAAAAACAAAAAAAACAATACTCTAGAAAGCCACAAAGAAGGTACTCAGTGACTTGGTAGAAGCCAGAACAACAAGAGAATAAACCATTGAGGGCACGACAAGACAAGACTACAGACAAACATCAAACGTGACCGTACTTTTTGGCTATATGTAGACGTCATCATAGGGTCCAAAGCCTGTCCGGTTATCGCACAGTCAAAGAGGAAAGCATAGTGGTGAACTGTAAATGGATCCACCACCAAGCATGCAGTGCGCTGCAGAATGATAGGGTCATAACCTCTTTTGATAAACCTTTTAACAATAAATACTGATAAAAGTGATCCTTTGTGAGCAGCAAACACAATAAAGAGAATAAAGCAGCAGACTCGGTTTTATTGAGTCTGTTCATGAGAAGTAATGAAAGAAGCAACACCTCCCACGCCCCTAGCATAGGCTTAAGCGGTATTCTATTTCAAAGCCACTTATATTGGGCTCGTTGGTCGCAAACGAACGCTTGTTTAACAAAGACAGTATGGAAGTGATCATGACCAAGGATCTTAAAAAGTTTGTAAATCACGTCACCATAGTCAGGTTATGATAGTCCTTGTTGTAGAAGAGTTTTTAAAATACTTTTATATTTGGAAAGAAGATCAGGATACGATAATAAACAATTTTGCAAAGGTTTTACGAAGTTTATGGTAACGGTAACTCTGATGGAGTAGCATTTTAGTTATACAAAGATTACGAATATTAAAGTCCTCAACTCGAGTACAAGCTCTAGAAAAACGAATAACTTGAGCCCCATAAGAAGAGTATGATAATGGACATTATCATAGTTGCTCGGGAAACATCCTCATCTTAGAAATGGGGATAATTAACAATATCAAAATTAAAATCATCTCTCTTGTCATATATTTTGCTAATTATTTTATCATTTTCAATGGAGAGATGTAAATCAAGAAAAGAAGCGTTAGTATAAAATATATTAGCTTTGTTAAGTTGAAGTTCTTTATGGTATATATTATTAACCATAGTTGAAAAGAAAGGGTTGTCAATGTTCAATATGTCTTTCAGATACTGAGGGGTGTCATTAAAGGCTTCAATAACATCTTCCTGGGTATCTGGTGAAAGGACCAACTTGAAATCTATTTCATAGCAATATAAAAACAAAGCCGCGACAAGTGGCGCACAGTTCGTACCCATAGGGATACCAACAATTTGTCTATAAACGATCATTTTATACCAGACGAAAACATATAGATGAGTGCTTCACAAACTTCTTGGCAAGTCCACATAGTGTAATTGTCTTAACTGCCGTTAGTAAAACAGGCTTTAATATTATTGAAGGCCAAAAATGTAGTATTTTCCTCAGCTAATGTTTTTTGAATAAGAGCAATAAGATTGTCTTTGATAAGGTGTTGTGGTAAGGTTGTATATAGGTTAGAGAAGTCATAAGTGCTAAAAGATGAAACGTGACGTTTATTGCAAATTTTATCAAGAACGTCTCCTGAATTTTTTATAGACCAAAACAAATTAATCCCAGAGTTTTCATGAGTTTTATCACAATATTGTTTAACATGATTTTTAGCGGCTGTAAGACAAGAAGTTAAAAGTTTGGAGATGTTTGTTGTGGTGCAGGCATTAGAATTCGAAATAAAGCGGGCCTTATACGGATTTTTACGTAATTTAGGAATCCAGTCATAGTTGACAGTTTGTTCTGATTTTCCTCTACCCCAGCCTTGAAAGTAGTGCACCGACTGATATGTGTGGAAACAACCTCATCCTCGATAGAATGAACTGGAGTATATGAATGAGTGCTACCGAGTACATTGACGTAATGTAGTCGTTAAACAATAATTACATTATTAGCTGCTTTATCAGCAGTAACTAAAACAGTGCAGGTTCCCTTTGGTTGGACATTTTGTGTGTATTTATGTTCATCCAACTTATTGTCAATACCGTTTATAAAGTTGTATAACTTTGATATCTGAGTTACACTTTCAATACAAAGTAAAATAAATTCCGTCTGACTTTCCAAGTAAGTAAGTCAGACAAGTACAAAACTATACTATAGTTCTTAGTGCCTTGCTTTCCACTTTGACAATAATGAACTCAGGTTACCTGCACTTTGTATGGCCGAAAACGAAACATAAAACATTATTATGAAATTCTTGAATTCCCGATTTTAAATTACGAAAGGAAAATCTAGGTCTCGGGGGAAGTAAAGAGGGATTAGCATTACAAACGTTAATACGTGTATCTTTAATTTAAAAAAATGACGTTTTCGAAGTAGAAAGAGAGTTTAGGTCCGCATGAGCTCTACGACACCATTTTATACTAACATCCTCAATGGATACGATCAAGTACGTCAGGCATTAAAATCAATAGTTGAAGGTAATCTATACTTAGGACCTTTTATCAACAATATCAAAATTACCAGTGATGACATGACCTGCTGGAGCATAGTAAAATTTTGATGTGTTACATTTACATTCCTTATAAGTGTTATTTACTATATCAAGGTCAGAAACTATTTTGTTGTAGTTGAAAATAATATTTCTAATATGTTTGTAATATTTATAACAAATTACAGGACTTTAAATGTTTTTGAAATATTTTGGTATAGAATCAACTACATGATTATCTTAAAAAATACTAGGCAAGTTAATGAAATCAATACCTTTATTGCCTAACATTACAAATTCAGTTTTTCAAACAACATAAACAAAATACGAACCGCCGAAATATCTAGTTTTCTCAGGAAGAGGAATGTAACAAAGTTGCGCATGCGCAAATATACTAATATTACAACTACAGATCTAGCTTACAGAAACTGTGGGTGCCTCCAAATAACTTTGGCTATTTACTAGTAATAGGTTGTATTATATGCAAGGTTTAAGGTCAAACTGTTCCACCGTGTTCATAAGTAAGTGGATTTAATTTTTAGGTTAAACACATTTATTTTACATCGATTGCGAAACAAGTTCTTGCAATTTATATTAATCATTCTCGATGGCTTCCTGGGTCGAACCCGTACTCAGCAATATGGAGTAATTATCTTACTCAAGAATACATATTGCACTGCCACGGCAAAGATTGAACCCGCAACATCTCGATCTGAAATCCGACTCTCTAACACTGAACCACGCACTCCACTGGATTTAATCACAATTGTATTTTCCAGAGTATTCTGGTAGATACGCGAATTGTTACTCTCTGATACACCTTATCTGATTGGTTTGGACTTTTTAATTTTTGTCAGTTGGATTGATTGTAGTCTCAGCCAGCTAGACCGTATCATGCATATGTCTTACTTGTAGATATCGGTCTTGGCAGATTAGCCCAATTAAAGCGCCCACTAGCGATTAGCACAATTTATTCGCGCATTTTTTTTCACGCTCATAATGTCGATGTTTGCGTGACGTCATGTTGTAAATAAACGTACAACGTCAATTGTTGATGCATCAGTTAAACTTGTTAACGTCACTTGCTGCTTCTCATCAGTTAAAAATAAGAAATTATTATTAACTTAAAAAGATGTATTTGAAAGTCTCGTTGAATCTCTCAAAATCTATCCAAAATCGCCCAAAACGAGAGGGCGATTTTAAACGTCCTATTTTCCCCAGGACCTGGTTCTGGATCCGTGAAGCATAGCGTAACGAAGAAATCAGAAGCGGGTCAAGTGACCGAGGCTAGATTGATTGTTATAATTTTAATTCTTGTGAAAAAGTCTAAGTCAAACATCCCATTGTGAAGTATGATTATCGTTTGCAAGCTAATTGCTGTAGTTCAATCACATACTTCTCTGTAAAAGATAAGCTCAGGAACGCATTCGATCTTTGCTGTAAGTGATGTAATCATTATATATCATTCCGAATTTCTTTCGAGGGTGTAGCGCGGATCCGTTTCGTAGTCTATCCTCTAAACAACATCCTGTTGACAACGTATTGCAATTTATATAGTTCAGCCAAGTGTTGATGGCGGGATAGGGACTTTATACTATAGTTCAGCCAAGTGTTGATGGCGGGATAGTGACTTTATACTATAGTTCAGTCAAGTGTTGATGGCGGGATAGTGACTTTATACTATAGTTCAGCCAAGTCTTGATGGTGGGATAGGGACTTTATACTATAGTTCAGCCAAGTGTTGATGGCGGGATAGTGACTTTATACTATAGTTCAGCCAAGTGTTGATGGCGGGATAGTGACTTTATACTATAGTTCAGCCAAGTCTTGATGGCGGGATAGTGACTTTATACTATAGTTCAGCCAAGTGTTGATGGCGGGATAGTGACTTTATACTATAGTTCAGTCAAATGTTGATGGTGGGATAGTGACTTTATACTATAGTTCAGTCAAGTGTTGATGGCGGGATAGGGACTTTATACTATAGTTCAGCCAAGTGTTGATGGCGGGATAGGGACTTTATACTATAGTTCAGCCAAGTGTTGATGGCGGGATACGGACTTTATACTATAGTTCAGCCAAGTGTTGATGGCGGGATAGGGACTTTATACTATAGTTCAGTCAAGTCTTGATGGCGGGATAGGGACTTAATACTATAGTTCAGTCAAGTCTTGATGGCGGGATAGTGACTTTATACTATAGTTCAGCCAAGTGTTGATGGCGGGATAGGGACTTTATACTATAGTTCAGTCAAGTATTGATGGCGGGATAGGGACTTTATACTATAGTTCAGCCAAGTGTTGATGGCGGGATAGTGACTTTATACTATAGTTCAGCCAAGTGTTGATGGCGGGATAGGGACTTTATACTATAGTTCAGTCAAGTCTTGATGGCGGGATAGGGACTTTATACTATAGTTCAGCCAAGTGTTGATGGCGGGATAGGGACTTTATACTATAGTTCAGCCAAGTGTTGATGGCGAGATAAGGACTTTATACTATAGTTCAGCCAAGTGTTGATGGCGGGATAGTGACTTTATACTATAGTTCAGTCAAGTCTTGATGGCGGGATAGGGACTTTATACTATAGTTCAGCCAAGTGTTGATTGCGGGATAGTGACTTAATACTATAGTTCAGCCAAGTGTTGATGGCGGGATAGGGACTTTATACTATAGTTCAGTCAAGTCTTGATGGCGGGATAGGGACTTTATACTATAGTTCAGCCAAGTGTTGATAGCGGGATAGGGACTTTATACTATAGTTCAGCCAAGTGTTGATGGCGAGATAGGGACTTTATACTATAGTTCAGCCAAGTGTTGATGGCGGGATAGTGACTTTATACTATAGTTCAGTCAAGTCTTGATGGCGGGATAGGGACTTTATACTATAGTTCAGCCAAGTGTTGATGGCGGGATAGTGACTTTATACTATAGTTCAGCCAAGTGTTGATGGCGGGATAGGGACTTTATACTATAGTTCAGTCAAGTCTTGATGGCGGGATAGGGACTTTATACTATAGTTCAGCCAAGTGTTGATGGCGGGATAGGGACTTTATACTATAGTTCAGCCAAGTGTTGATGGCGAGATAGGGACTTTATACTATAGTTCAGCCAAGTGTTGATGGCGGGATAGTGACTTTATACTATAGTTCAGCCAAGTGTTGATGGCGGGATAGGGACTTCATACTATAGTTCAGCCAAGTATTGATGGCGGGATAGTGACTTTATACTATAGTTCAGCCAAGTGTTGATGGCGGGATAGTGACTTTATACTATAGTTCAGCCAAGTCTTGATGGTGGGATAGGGACTTTATACTATAGTTCAGCCAAGTGTTGATGGTAGGATAGTGACTTTATACTATAGTTCAGCCAAGTGTTGATGGCGGGATAGGGACTTTATACTATAGTTCAGCCAAGTGTTGATGGCGGGATATGGACTTTATACTATAGTTCAGCCAAGTGTTGATGGCGGGATAGGGACTTTATACTATAGTTCAGCCAAGTGTTGATGGCGGGATAGGGACTTTATACTATAGTTCAGCCAAGTGTTGATGGCGGGATAGGGACTTTATACTATAGTTCAGCCAAGTGTTGATGGCGGGATAGTGACTTTATACTATAGTTCAGCCAAGTCTTGATGGCGGGATAGGGACTTTATACTATAGTTCAGCCAAGTGTTGATGGCGGGATAGGGACTTTATACTATAGTTCAGCCAAGTGTTGATGGCGGGATAGTGACTTTATACTATAGTTCAGCCAAGTGTTGATGGCGGGATAGGGACTTTATACTATAGTTCAGCCAAGTCTTGATGGTGGGATAGGGACTTTATACTATAGTTCAGCCAAGTCTTGATGGTGGGATAGGGACTTTATACTATAGTTCAGTCAAGTGTTGATGGCGGGATAGGGACTTTATACTATAGTTCAGCCAAGTGTTGATGGCGGGATAATGACTTTATACTATAGTTCAGCCAAGTCTTGATGGTGGGAAAGGGACTTTATACTATAGTTCAGCCAAGTGTTGATGGCGGAATAGGGACTTTATACAATAGTTCAGCCAAGTGTTGATGGCGGGATAGGGACTTTATACTATAGTTCAGCCAAGTGTTGATGGCGGGATAGGGACTTTATACTATAGTTCAGCCAGTGTTGATGGCGGGATAGTGACTTTATACTATAGTTCAGTCAAGTGTTGATGGCGGGATAGTGACTTTATACTATAGTTCAGCCAAGTGTTGATGGCGGGATAGGGACTTTATACTATAGTTCAGCCAATTCTTGATGGTGGGATAGGGACTTTATACTATAGTTCAGCCAAGTCTTGATGGTGGGATAGGGACTTTATACTATAGTTCAGTCAAGTGTTGATGGCGGGATAGGGACTTTATACTATAGTTCAGCCAAGTGTTGATGGCGGGATAATGACTTTATACTATAGTTCAGCCAAGTGTTGATGGCGGAATAGGGACTTTATACTATAGTTCAGCCAAGTGTTGATGGCGGGATAGGGACTTTATACTATAGTTCAGCCAAGTGTTGATGGCGGGATAGGGACTTTATACTATAGTTCAGCCAAGTGTTGATGGCGGGATAGTGACTTTATACTATAGTTCAGCCAAGTGTTGATGGCGGGATAGGGACTTTATACTATAGTTCAGCCAAGTGTTGATGGCGGGATAGGGACTTTATACTATAGTTCAGCCAAGTGTTGATGGCGGGATAGTGACTTTATACTATAGTTCAGCCAAGTGTTGATGGCGGGATAGTGACTTTATACTATAGTTCAGCCAAGTGTTGATGGCGGGATAGGGACTTTATACTATAGTTCAGCCAAGTGTTGATGGCTGGATAGGGACTTTATACTATAGTTAAGCCAAGTGTTGATAGTGGGATAGGGACTTTATACTATAGTTCAGCCAAGTGTTGATGGCGGGATAGGGACTTTATACTATAGTTCAGCCAAGTGTTGATGGTGGGATAGGGACTTTATACTATAGTTCAGCCAAGTGTTGATGGTGGGATAGGGATTTTATACTATAGTTCAGCCAAGTGTTGATGGCGGGATAGGGAATTTATAATATAGTTCAGCCAAGTATTGATGGCGGGATAGTGACTTTATACTATAGTTCAGCCAAGTGTTGATGGCGGGATAGTGACTTTATACTATAGTTCAGCCAAGTGTTGATGGCGGGATAGTGGCTTTATACTATAGTTCAGTCAAGTGTTGATGACGGGATAGGGACTTTATACTATAGTTCAGTCAAGTGTTGATGGCGGGATAGGGACTTTATACTATAGTTCAGCCAAGTGTTGATGGCGGGATAGGGACTTTATACTATAGTTAAGCCAAGTGTTGATGGCGGGATAGGGACTTTATACTATAGTTCAGCCAAGTGTTGATGGCGGGATAGGGACTTTATACTATAGTTCAGTCAAGTGTTGATGGTGGGATAGTGACTTTATACTATAGTTCAGCCAAGTGTTGATGGTGGGATAGGGACTTTATACTATAGTTCAGCCAAGTGTTGATGGCGGGATAGTGACTTTATACTATAGTTCAGTCAAGTGTTGATGGTGGGATAGGGACTTTATACTATAGTTCAGCCAAGTGTTGATGGCGGGATAGGGACTTTATACTATAGTTCAGTCAAATGTTGATGGTGGGATAGTGACTTTATACTATAGTTCAGCCAAGTCTTGATGGTGGGATAGGGACTTTATACTATAGTTCAGTCAAGTGTTGATGGTGGGACAGTGACTTTATACTATAGTTCAGCCAAGTCTTGATGGTGGGATAGGGACTTTATACTATAGTTCAGCCAAGTGTTGATGGCGGGATAGGGACTTTATACTATAGTTCAGTCAAGTGTTGATGGTGGGATAGTGACTTTATACTATAGTTCAGCCAAGTTTTGATGGTGGGATAGTGACTTTATACTATAGTTCAGCCAAGTGTTGATGGCGGGATAGTGACTTTATACTATAGTTCAGCCAAGTGTTGATGGCGGGATAGGGACTTTATACTATAGTTCAGCCAAGTGTTGATGGTGGGATAGTGACTTTATACTATAGTTCAGCCAAGTCTTGATGGCGGGATAGTGACTTTATACTATAGTTCAGCCAAGTGTTGATGGCGGGATAGTGACTTTATACTATAGTTCAGTCAAGTGTTGATGGTGGGATAGTGACTTTATACTATAGTTCAGCCAAGTCTTGATGGCGGGATAGGGACCTTATACTATAGTTCAGCCAAGTGTTGATGGCGGGATAGTGACTTTGCTCTCATGAACAGACTTCATTAAAACCGAGTCTGCTGCTTTATTCTTTTAATTGTGTTTGTTGCTCCCAAAGGATCACCTTTATCAATATTTATTAACATTCACACTAGCATTCGTTTAGTGCAGTGTGGCAGCTGTAAAAAGTCTCCCCGTGCTACGAATCAGTAGTGTTATTTTTACTGGTCCTTTGAGACCAATGAGCCCAATATAGGTGGCTTTGAAGTAGAATACCGCTTAAGCCGGTGCTAGGGGGCGTGAGAGGTGTTGCTTCTTTCATTACTTCTCATGAACAGACTCAATAAAACCGAGTCTGCTGCTTTATTCTCTTAATTGTGTTTGTTGCTCCCAAAGGATCACCTTTATCAGTATTTATTTATACTATAGTTCAGCCAAGTGTTGATGGCGGGATAGGGACTGTACGCTATACTGAGTTAGATTCCCGACCTCAGTACATATGATGTTCTTGTTTGGATTACAAGTACTTGTCATTTAGATCTCATGCATTATTTATATGAACTATTCATTTATTAGTTTCCGGTCATAAAATGTGCTCACTAACATAAAGTTCTAATAAGAACAGCAGCAGGCATACATTATTAAATAGAAACAATGTCGTCCATATAATTAGAAACTATATACCAATTTGAGTATACCGAATACAATTGTGTAGGTCTCACTAAACAGTTATTTCCCTTGCCGGTCACGGTAGGAACTTTCTGGAGCTTATTCCTTTTTTGTTGCAGGTGACAAGAATGGGACACATTCATGATTTCATACAGGTTAGGATATGCCTGAATGTTTCTGAGCCCAGATCTGAGAATCTAATACTGGGTAGTGATACATTTGAAAATGTCAGTGATATTAAAAAAAAACAAATTGGTCAACCCCGTGCTTTTTGTTGGATATTTTGTGCAACAGACATCAAGTTTCACAAAGAAAATATTTTTAAGAAAATTCATTAAGTTCTACAGTGGTCCAGAGGGGTCCTGCTACATATGCAGAGCTATGTAAAATTAACTGTGTTGTGAGACGTGTACATTACTGTCTCCACGAATGAGCCTCTGTTATTTCTTTCCATATGTCATATGAGCCTTTATTTATTTTTGTCCATATCCCATATACCCAAAATATAATTTTCCATGTGCCATGGGAGTGTTTTAATTTACCTATCGTTTTCCGTACCGACACTTTTTTTTTCTTCATATAGTCAATTTGTTTTCCATATGCCAGATAGAACCACCCCTCTAACCCCACAAACACACCCAAACACACACTAAATGGGCCTCACGAATGAAACATTCAAGTACAGTGCAATTGCATTAAAGGTGACTTTTGTATTAGTACATTGAACGATCTTACATATTACAATTGTTGTAGGCCTGGCCATTGCTCTCTCTAACGTATTGGTCTAATAAAAATATGATGTTCTTGTTTGGATTACAAGTACATGCCATTTAGATCACATGCATTATTTATATGAACTGTTTTTCTATTAGTGTTTGTCATAACCACCTGTGTGGTTCGTATCGTGTAGAGTCATAAAGTGTGCTCACTAACATAAAGTTCTAATAAGAACAACAGCAGGCATACATTATTAAATAGAAACAATGCCGTCCATATAATTATAAACAGTATACCAATTTGAGCAAATCGATTTCTTATAAACAATTCTAAAATAGGAAGAATCATGCGGAGGAAAGGAGCATAGCATTTATGTTGTACATTACTGTCTGCAATAATGAAACATTTAAGAATCGATGTAGGAGAAAGAACAATGAAAATGCATTAAAGGAGAATTTTGTATAACTACATTGAACAATCTGTTAAATTACAATTGATGTATAAGTTACATTTCCTGGTTCACATAATTTATAGAACGTTAACTTCTAAAGCCCAAAAGGACGGCGACGTTTGATGTTTGTCTGCAATTTTGTATTGCAGTGCCCTCAATGGTTTATTCTCTTGTTGCTCCGGCTTCTGCCAAGTCATTGAGTATCTTCTTTATGGCCTTTAGTTCATGGCAGGTATTTCTTTATTTACACTGTCCCGTTTTATTGAGATGACGGTAGGGTAAGTGTGAGGTTTGGTGAACCCTAGAACCTGATTTAAACCCCAGCGTCTTTTTGCCATTTACCGTTCCAAGGCGGTAGCCCTATTGTCAACCCGTTGTGTTTGTGACGCCATATGACTTTATTCCTTATTAACATTGCCATTCATGTTTGTCTTTCTGCGTGTTATTTGGTTTACTGTGTTCTGTGAAAGCTGCATTTCCTGTTCGACTTTTATACTTATTTTTAAATGGACACACGTTAGTGTTCTATCTACTTAACGTGTTACAGTATGAGTATGTGGGTTCCCCAATACTCACTCCCACCAAATTCAAATCTACCTCCCCCACACCTGAAATTCAAACTTACCTGTCCGTTATTTGAGCAATTTCTGACGATAGTTGTTCATATTTGTTCACAATACAAACTGTAATGAAAATACACTAGCAATCTAGTATATATAAGGATAAACAAAGGGGCATGTTAAAATCAACTTTGTGTCAATGTGTTACTCATTTTACATTTTAAACTTTCGTTTTCCATGTTCGCTCTTTTTTAAATAAAAAAAACACATATTTGAACACTCTTATGGGGATAACATGCACATGATAACTACTTCGAGACTACACTGCCTATCAGTTACGCTATTTAAAATACAGCCAATGTAAATTTAAAGGACTGAAACATATGTATTCAACGAATGTGACACTAAAGATCCTCTCCCAGAAACCGTTAGGAACAATATGCTTTAATATAATCCTAATATCTTCGCACTTTCTCATTTGGCTCAAATAATTTGGTTAATTACAAATGTACATTTGATACTTTCCTTTTAAACAAAAAAATGCCGTTTAATTTCGAATAAATTTCACTTTGCAAGTTCAGCTACTATATTCGGCTGTGTAAGCACACAATGTTTCTCCGATTTAATTATATTAGATTTTTTTGTATACGTCATAATATGGTGGTTTAATGCTAAAATTAATTCTTATATTGTAATCAAAGTATTACTGATTATAAACAGTTGTTTGTACAACTGATAGTAATATCGCCCGGTGTTGCATATGTAATGTTTTGTTTACAGAATACTATTCCTGTGCAACTACCTGGGATCAGTGTAATATACTTCACATTTCTATTTATAGTACATTCCATTCTGTTTATAGCTTGACATGTTGAGCTACATGCAGAACTGTGGTATATATGTATATTATTGTGTGTGTAGTGAGTGAGTGAGTTATTGGTGAGTTATGCTAACTAACTTGCATGAAGAACTCAACTAATTAACACCTCTTTCCCGCCTAAAGTATCACTCTCTGGCATTCTCTCTCTGACAGTTGACAACAACAGTCTGATATGTAGCCTTATAGTATAGGTATAGAAGTATTAGGTGACTGTAAAGTCAACCTTTGGAAACAGCTATTCTGTCACTTCCAGCATACTATAATTATTGTGAATCCTCTGGTAAGTGATCTGTGATATTGTATTATTTTAATGTATTTCTCACGTGTATTAAGTCTATCGCTGGATTGTCGAAATGTCGATTTTAGTAGTTTTATGTATTCTTGTACTGATTGTATATTTCTTATGTTACAGGCTCTCCTGTATGTATTAAGAGAACTCGAAATAAATAATTAAGAACACCATGATTTGTTTACTATGAACCCTGTTCGACAGTAATATAACTGAAAATGAATTACAATGTAGGATATAACAACCCAACACTGCCAAAGAAATATAAAAAGATCGGACAGGGAAAGTAGCATTCAAGGAGGTCAGTCAACCACAAAACACAAAAACAAACACGCAAACAAACAAACAAGAAGGCAAAAGTAATAATAAATACAAACGACATCACAAACACAAAAGGGTTGACAACAGAGCTACCGCCTTGGAACGGTCAGTGGCAAAGTAGGCCACTGGGGGTTTAAACCGGTTCTAGGGTGCACCAAACGTCACACTTACCCTACTGTCATCCCATTAAAACAGGACAGTGTAAATAAAGAAATCCTCGCCATGATCTAACCAACAAGGCAGCAAAGTCGTCGGGTTTGCAAAACCAAACATTTTCATGAAAACTAATGAAACCGAATGTTTAAAGCATGTTCAAATTGACAATCCTTTCTTTCTGCTATCACGATGATTTGTATTTGTATTTGTATTAAAACCAGTCATTCTTTCAGATCACCTCTAGTCATTTTAAAGTTCATGTTTGCATTTAGCGTTGACGAGCCTTTGTTGCTCTACATATACATAGTTAATATTTTTGCCATATCACCCATTATTGTTTTGATAACTTACTATTTCATTTGTTTCATTTGTCATCAGTTTTTGAACACAATGTGACCTATTTATGTGTCTACGTACCGTAAAACTTCATTCATTCATTCATTCATTCATTCGTTCGTTCGTTCGTTCGTTCGTCCGTCCGTCAGTCCGTACGTCCGTCCGTCCCCGTCCGTCCATCCATCCATCCATTCATTCTAGTCCGTTTAAACTATCATTGATATTTTGTTTATTTTGCGTTTACTGAGTCAAATGAGAACAACTGAACTCCTGATATAAATCTTTAACACGATAAAACGCAGTTTCCATTTTTCGGTTTCGACAATGACATACATCTGCGATTACAACCAGTCCAGATTTGTAGATAATTCTCGGAATTTGGCCAGAGAAAAAATTGATGAAAGCAGTTAGGTATCAAATGTTGACCAGAGAGAGCTTCACACATTGTCTATAACTACATTACTCTGGGACATTTTTTTCAGGAAAACTTAAAACATGTTTGTTTTCAACAAATAACACGGAAATCTTTTTCTTTTTTTTTTTTTAATTTTAATTTTTTAATTTTTTTTTTATGATAAAAAACTGTAGGGTCGGCGCCAAAAAGTAGGGACGGTCGGGTAACCAGAAACACAGGTATTTTTTCCCCGGCCTAAGCGTCTGTCAGCGTAAGCTCTTCCAAGCGCTTTATTTCAAATAATAAATTACGAATTTATCATATTGTTGTAATATTTTTGTAGCAAATATGGTTTGGTCAGGGGAAATGTGTTTCAATCGATTTGTTGGTTTTGTTTTTCTATATGGTTACACAAAACACACATTCATGCTGTATTAACAGTACTACTGAATATACATGGGCGTCGCACATCACCCTCAGTCCCAATCTAAAAACATGTTGCGTCTCAACACTCTTCTAATCTCAAATTCTGTATTCCTTTCTGACTTTATATTCTCAACATCTAAGCCGACCATTACAAAATGGTGGCTTACCGTTTTCCATTTTACCTTAACCTAGTTCTCAGATGCAGAATGGTCGGAACCAATCAGATGTTATTCCGTAGTAGTTTCGCATAATTTGAAATATGTTAACGTATATGTAATAAGTTTTAAAACATGCTGCCTTATATGGTCATTGAATCCTGAACCTGCAGGTCGGTAGACAAATAGGAGACAATGATCTAAGCAACCGCACACCAACTGCGCCAAACGCAGTAGGTTAGTTGTACAACAAATTTGTTTTAAATAGTATGTAACAAATGCTACGATCTCATTGGCTCCTGTCAATCTGCATGTGGGAGATCTTCAGACCAAAAAAAAAAACACGTTTGTTTTGCGTGTGTGACACTTAATGGCTGAAACACACCAAACCAAACAGCAGGGGTCAGTGTCGGGTTTGGGTAAAACAAACCCAAAAAAAACCATCAAACGCTAACACTAGAAAACAACAACATGCTATTTGTTGAAAAGATATTAAACGTTTTCCTGAAGTAAAAAAATCCCAGCATATTTATGGAATATTCTATTATAATCCGGATATTTTTTTCAGAAAAACTTTAACACAGATAAGAACTATATTCTGGAAATTACTTTTTCAGGAAAAAAAGTAAATGTTTATATTCAACAGTTAAATGTAACTTACAGTAACATTTAAATGTCTGTTTTCATCAAATAACATGTGTTTGCTTGTTTAAAAATACGTTTTGTTTTCTAATTTATTAATTTAAAATAAAATGGGTGATCGGAATATATTTCTATCACACTGTTGGAAACAGTAAAACATGTGGTTTGGTTCAGAGGCAGAAGTATCGATGAACCAAACTACTGGTTTCAAGTACGGAATTCAACATTGTGCAAGAAATACATTACAAAGTTATAACGAGCATGTAAGTACCATCAACAATAATTAACTAGAGTGTTTTTTTTAAAGAGAAACAGATGTCTCCCTCATTGCACATTCTTGTTAAGATGTGTATTTCAGTGGATAGGGAACGTTTTTGTCCGCAGAGACCTTGACCTTTGAACTAAAAGTCAAAAGGGTTTTCATCTGGCAGTCCACCAATGAAGTTTCATATTTGCCTTACTGGAAGATTAATAACGATGTGAGCAAAAAAGAGATATAGGGTCCTATAGAAACCACAGCGTCCGAACTCAATGGCATCGTAGGTCCGCACTGCAAACAAGGACTTGAAAATACAATGAAAGAGACAAAAAACAACAGAAAGGGTGGTGAAGACATGTTTACCGACTTGGAACGGTCAGTAGGCAATAAGGCCTACTGGTTATCTTGAATCGATTTTATATGCGCACAATCCTCGCTAGTATCCTGTCTTCAGCGCCCAAATAGACAAGACAGTGTAAACAAAACTACATCCCATCAAAAGGAATTCTCTTACAATAAAGTCCACATCCAGAGAAACTAACTAAAGAAACACATACAAAAAAATAAAAATAAACATCTCAGGATGTATCCAGAATCGTACTGAACAACCATAGTAGTTGTACGACCAGAAAACTCGAGGGACGAAAGCTCATGCACCCACCTCCCTTAGTTGGGGTTTCAGTAGGTACAGTCATAGAGTCCCATTCATCGCACAAGTGAAAAGTGAAGCGTAATGACTGACTGTAGAGGGGTCAATCACTAAACATGCAGTGCGCTGTAAAACCAAAGGTTTATATCCTATTCTGACGAACTTCCGGATTACATTTGTAAAGCGGTCAGGAAACCCGTCAGACCCCTTTAACTTTCGAAATTTATAGACCACATCTCTATAAAATGAGAGTTGTGATATGCCTAGTCGCAGAAGTGTTTTAAGGTTGGTGTTGTACTTTTCCAGCAGAACCCTCGTTGCGGCGGTAGAATTTAGAGAAAGATCTACGTAGTTTGTGATAACGAAAACCCTGCTGAAGAAGTTTACTTGTAACAACTTGATTTCGATCATTGAAGTCTATAACATCATTACACGCTCTAGCAAATCGAATGAGCTGGGAGATATACACCCCGTATGTGGTAGCACGAGGTACATCTCCATCCAGGTGTGGATAGTTAACGATGTTAAAATTGAAATCATCTTTCTTATCATATATTTTAGTATGAATACAATCATTTGAAATCGAGAGATGAAGATCGAAAAAATGCTGCTACTGTATCCGAACTGTTGGCTTTATTCAACGTGAGCTCTGGTGGATAAATGTTAGTAACCATATGAGCAAAGAACGGATTATCAATAAGACATTCATTTTCCTGTCATGATGACCGTGAGCGTTTATCTACTGAACTCAAAATCATATATGAAAAACTAGGTATTATACTGATATCTCAAAGTCTCGTCAAAATCCAACAAGTAGCGCAGACAAGATGGACAGACGGACGGACGGAAATACCAAAAACAATCAGTATCACCTACCACTTTATGGTGGAATACATAATAATAATAATAAAGACAATATTTAATTCATATTTATACTTTATTAATTAAACACTTGAGAAAACATAAACTTCAACATTGACTCTGGTCAGTGGTGTACAATGAGTGTTTTACCATATTGACTTGCAGTTTGATGAAAAAAGTTAATTTAAATACATAGAATATAAGTCGAGCAGAATATTCAATCTGATCCAGGTGATAGGAAAGGAGAGGGACAGGTTAGGGGAAAGGAACATATTTTTAAAAATGTATTTGTTTTTTTACAGCTCATCAACACATTGTTTAGGTTATTTAGAGCCGCTTCAGATAGAGGGAAGGAATACTTAGGATTCCAGAAACACTGCCTTAATCTTACTATCGATTAGATTCTTATGGTTATTTAACGTGATACTTCGATACACAGGAACACCAGTAGGCCTTGAGCCAGGACCCACAATTTTCGATATTGTTACCAACTCAAGGGACAAATTCTACCATCACTTTTTGAAAAGAGCAATGTATGTTGATTACATTTTTCCATGATAGCAATCTGGAACAGGTAGCTTATATAAAAAATCGAACATTAATAGGTTCTCATTGTAGCGCTTTAATCTAACTGTTTGATGTTCATTTTTGCATGTCATGCTTGTGTGAATAATTACTGAGGTATTTTTAAAAGATGCAATTAAGTTTATAAGTCATTCAGTTATATAAAGAGCAAATAAGCTCTGTTTAGCTTTGAATTCTGTTTAAAATTTCTATTTTGCTTCAAACTGTAAGTCAAATTACCCCACCCACTATTGACACATTTTTATGCATTTAGTTTAATTAATATTATTTACATTATATGTGTAAACTTATGAAAATCACTAACTTACAGCCTTTCTATGGTGATTTAAATGATATTATTATATGAAGTAGGGATTTAAGGGTAGATTAATGAAATTATGTACTATGCAAAGGTCAATCATTCATGGAATTGCATATACATGTACTGGAAGTATAAGCCTTCCTCACGGTAACGGCACCATCATGAATATTACAATCATGATTATTACAATCATCTATTGCACAAACGACACAAACAGTCCAAAGGGTTATTTTGTGTCAATAATGAAAATAGAATCGACGAAGAAGAAGTTTAAGAGTAATACCCAGACCTAACTATTCGTTAGTATTGGTGAAGTTGTTACAATAGCACCTGATTAAGATATGTATCTTAAAGGGACACATGACAATCTTGATATATTAAAAAGTCGCGGCGTCCCGTTAGTTTTTCTACATCAATTGCATTTGTTCAATCATTAATGTTAATTATAACAATAGTACAAAGCAAATTGTTTTTACATATTACTATCTGTTGATTACCTTTCACCAATAATATAGTCAAACCTGTGGTACAATAACGAGGAAAAGATGAAAACTTAAAACTGTATTTAATTCCATGCAAGCAGATTTAATGTCAAAAAGATTCTGTATTAATAAATAGAGTGGCTAATTGGAATGCTTGATAACGACTTAAAAGATTGTCATATGTCCATTTAATACAGGTTGTGATGTCCTTCGTATTTGAATTATAGTACGGAATTAACCTAGGATTGGGACTGTTAGTAAGCATCAACTCGGTTTTATTGCGCGCGCAAGTGCAGCTTGAATGACAGGTACCCAAAAAAGAGTTTGTTAACAATGTAGGGACAACGACAAAGACTTGTATTGCCTTTAACTGGTAGTCATTGATAGCATTTTATGAGTATTTACTCTAGAATATTGTTTTTGAAAATGCATAGTTTTACCCTTTATTTTGTGGGTGAGGCTTTTCAATCGGCATTTTCAAAGAAACAAAACAGAATTGAATGTTGTTTAATGGTTCATCAACACATATAAGGTTATTTATAGCAAACCAGAGAGAGAGAGAGAGAGAGAGAGAGAGAGAGAGAGAAAGAGAGAGAGAGAGGTGGGACAAAGGGGATGGGGATACAAAGGGGATATAACAAAGAAATCTAGTAACCTGCCCTACTTCTACTAACGAAAAGAGTCATGTTTCTTCAACGTGATCGGAGAAATAAATGCGATACACGATATACTGCTTAGTTTACGACCCCATCCGAAGGACGAGATTAATGGCAAGTGTCTTGCCCAAGAATACACCGACGAAATTCACTGGCGCCAATGAGGCTTGAACCGGGGTCCTCTGAATTTCAAGACCCTAGTGCTATCCACTGCATCAACAGGATGTATGGGCTCAAGCAGGGTTACTGCATTAAAATATATACAACTAAAATGTTAAAACGCCATGAAGGTTATATCCAAGAAGCCGGGTTCACAATGGTGAATTTTATGTAGCAAGTTGGCATCAAGTTCATATATGTCGAGTTGCAATGAAGGCTTTGGTATAATAAAAGACAGTTAAAAATACCCATAGATATTCTCTTATTTAAATAATATTACTTGATATTATATTATAGCATAATATATAAGATAACTCTTTTTGTAGACGCTTATACATAAGGATCTGTATCCAGAGTATCACTACTACTTCAGCTCTTGAGAAATGGGATTGCAAATGACATTGCAAATGACATTTCATCCAGCTAAATGTACAGTTATCAGAGCCAGACCAAACAAGCGGCAGCTGATCAACACATTCTATCAACTACATGGCCACACACTTGAAGTAGTTGACAGTAGGACGTACCGTGGAGTAACCTTTTACGAAGACCTCACATGGAAGCACCACGTCAGTTCTACAGTAGACAAGGTCAAAAGGACCATGGGGTTCGTAAGACGTAACCTAGGTGAGTGTACCAAACCAGTGAAGTATACCGCATGTACTTACAAGTGTGCGACCTACACTAGAGTATGCATTTCCCGTATGGTCCAGCGGAGAGCTGACCAGTTCGTACGCAGGAACTATACTTATTTTAACCCAGGTTGTGTAACACAAGTGGTACGGGAGCTGCAGCGGGAATCACTACAATACAGACAGTACAGCAATTGATTAAACACGATGTTTAAGATCCATTATGGACCAGAAACAAACCTAGCAATGCCGAACGACAAGCATATCAGGGGTCCCCGGCGACTACCTACTGCCCAGAAAGATGTATACAAGTACTACTTTTACCCACGGACGATCAGAGAGAGAGAGTGGAATCCTCTTCCAAGGCAAACCACCGACAACGACACTGTAGAGGGATTCAGGGCCCATCTCCCAGCTTATCACTATGCCTACTCCTTCCTTCTTCTTCATCATCTTGTGAACAAGTGTCGAGTTTTACAGATGGCGGGAGGTAAACAATACTGGTTCTATCCAGGAATAAGTGGATGGTCTGCCTCTACCACAAAAAATCGTCATACATAGCCTAAATTGTGCTGGAAAATAACGTTAAACACCACACAAACCTTCATCAACTAAATCACCCATATGTGAACACTTTTCGTTGTAACTTAGAGACAGAGAAGGTCACCTGTTTTTATTGGGCTAGCGCAGTTTTAACTACAGGGTAAACCACTTTCTGAGAAGAATGCAACCCTTTAATCGGAAGAATTACGCATTTAGTGATCATGGTTAGATTTACAGATTTATACTCTGTAAGCTATGTCTGGCATACCGGTTCTCCTACAATCAAGAGTGTCAATGTGTATTACAAACACCTAGAATGAACAGTAAAACAGTAAATTGCCATATTTTTGCCATGAGTTGAAAATTCTGTAGTGATCTCCTTTGAGATTTTAGTTCATGAATTTGTTCAATATGCGATTTGTAAACATTCTTAAATAGACATTTACTTAAGTGTTCTAATTATCTATCTAAGTATTTATAATGTAATTCCTCAAAAATCACATTCTTAATATATATTGCAGTTAATTTATAACTAAATTTGAAGAGATTTTATGAAAAGTGTACAAGTACAAGCCATAAACAATAGACCCACTGGCCTTGTCTCAAAGTGCTCTCGGGGCATCCGTGGCTGTGTGGTTAGAGTCTCTGACTTGAAAAGACTTGTTAAAAAGTTTATCAAAAGAGCTTATGACCCTATCATTTTGCAACGTAGTGCTTGCTTGGTGGTGGACCCTTTTACAGTTCGCCACTATGCTTTCCTCTTTAATTGTACGATGACCGGACAGGCTGTTGACCCTATGATGACGCCTACCTAAAGCCCATTGGGACGGTGGCGTTTGATGTTTGTCTATGATCTTTCTTGTCGTGCCCTTAATGGTTTATTCTCTTGTTGCTCTGGCTTCTGCCAAGTCAATGAGTACCTTCATTGTGGCTTTCTAGGCCATTGTCTTTTTTGTATTATATTTAAACGAGCATATTTGTGTTTTACTTATATTGCCTGTTGATGCTGCCTTGTTGGTTAGCGATTAGATCATGGCGGGGATTTCTTTATTTACACTGTCCTGTTTTAATGGGATGACAGTAGGGTAATTGTGACGTTTGGTGGCACCCTAGAACCGGTTTAAACCCCCAGTGACCTACTTTGCCACTGAACGTTCCAAGGCGGTAGCCCTATTGTCAACCCTTTTGTGTTTGTGATGTAGTTTGCATTTACTATTACTTTTTCCTTCTTGTTTGTCTGTTTGCGTGTTTGTTTCTGTTTTTGTGGTTGACTGTCCTCCTTGAATGCTACTTTCCCTGTCCGATCTTTTTATATTTCTTTGAGATCACGTGCCCTTCACCGCTGTAGGTTCGATCCGTCAGGGGCCTAGGGATCTTTACGTGAGGAAGCTATCCAGCTGGATTGCGGAACGTCGGTGGTTCTACCCAGGTGACCGCCCGTGCACGAAAACTGCCCATAGGGGCGCATGGGGTCTTCCTCCACCAGTGGAAGCTGGATAGTCACCATATGACCTTAGCTGTTGGTGCGACTATAAATTCCAATTCAGTTCAGTTCAAATTCAAATTGCTCCCATGTTCCTAAATAACAACGGCATTTTTTTTATATGAATCAATGTAAAACTATGAACCTGTAGGTGCCAAATTTTACAACATTGTCATCAATGTGTAACCAAGTTTATCCTCAATAACTCAATGTAATAGTGTGACCGCCGGGTTACCATTTAACAATAACTTGGTAGGGGACAATAATCGTATGCTACATGCAACCTTTTAGACCTCTAGCTCTTGTAGTTTCAGAGAAAAAGATGCCTATAGTCTATCCTATAGAACTTTTTCTAAAACTGTGACCCCGGTGACCGGGCCATATTCGACCCCAGGTTCATGATTTGAATAAAACTGTTAGAGAACCATATGACTCTATGCAAATATATGACCCCTATGGTAGGGCCAAATATGACCCCATGGTCACCATATTAACAAATTTGCTAGTGGACCATAAGCTTATGATACATGCGTACTATTAGACCTTTAGCTCTTACGGTTTTAGAGAAGAAGATTTTTCAAAAGTTTTCGTGAAAGTCGAGCGTGCTATCCACTGGGCCACCACGTCCCATGGCAAAACTTGAGTAAATGGCAACATCAAAAAATCAGTCAATATATATTTTATTTGTATCCATACGAGTATATAACTGATGCTGATAAACTTAAAAATGCACAAACAACTGTAATGTATTTTCAAGAATCTGTCCATGCCATTAGAAGGAAAGTTTAATCTGACAGAGGCTGTACAAGTTTAAAATCAATTTATTTAATAAATACGAAATAAGGAACAACTCTTGTCAAAAATCTTAAATCGTTAAATTTTACACGTTTTGTTCTTAATATTAATTTAATGACTAAATAGGGTTAGGGTTAGGGTTTTATGTTGAGAGAAAACATTGTTATAAATTATTTATTTTCTCTCTACCAACTTTTTTTATAGAAAAAAATCGATTAAATAGGGGAGTGCGGAAGATATTTTTGTAAATGTTTGGTTTGTTTTAATAGTAAAAACGTGTAAAATAGACATTCGACTGGAAATTTGCTTTGTGCCCTTTTAATAAAGGGAGACCATCACATAGATACTATAGTTCAAAATGAGCACATATTGTTGATGTACCAGCATGTTAAAGGATACACTACAATCCTGAAGTATTTATCAAGCATTAACATCAGCATCTCAATTATTAACCAGGTATCATTTTAACTTTAAACTTGCTTGCATATAATTATATAAAAGTGTGAGTCTTCATTTTTCCTTTGTTGTTCTATCAACATTGAACTCTATTATTGGTGGAGTAGTAGCTACATTAGTAACGTGTAATTGTGTAAAAACAGTTTTCTTTGAACTATTCACTAATTAATATTAATGATTGCACAAATGCAAATTATGTTAAAAAAATAATAATAATGCGAGATTTAGACAAATCCAGACTACCATATGTGCATTTAACACACACTTTTTTCACATGTATTCAGTACATGTCGACTACACGAGGTCATACATGTTTATTACAATCACCCTGCATTATCATTGGAAGCGTTTTTCATTATCATTGGAAGCATTTTTCATTATCATTGGAATCGTTTTTCATTATCATTGGAAGCGTTTTTCATTATTATTGGAAGCGTTTTTTATTATCATTGGAAGCATTTTCATTATCATTGGAAGCGTTTTTTATTATTATTGAAAGTGTTTTAGGAAGCATTTTCCATTATCATTGGAAGCGTTTTTCATTGTCATTTGAAGCGTTTTTCATTACCATTGGAAGCGTTTTTCATTATCATTGGAATCGTTTTTCATTATAATTGGAAGCATTTTTCATTATCATTGGAAGCGTTTTTTCATTATCATTTGAAGCATTTTTCATTACCATTGGAAGCGTTTTTCATTTGAAGCGGTTTTTCATTATCATTGGAAGCGTTTTTCATTATCATTGGAAGCGTTTTTCATTATCATTGGAAGCATTTTTCATTATCATTTGAAGCGTTTTTTATTATCATTTGAAGCGTTTTCATTATCATTGGACGCATTTTTCATTATCATTGGAAGCATTTTTCATTATCATTGGAAGCGTTTTTCATTATCATTTGAAGCATTTTTCATTACCATTGGAACCGTTTTTCATTATCATTGGAAGCGCTTTTCATTATAATTGGAAGCTTTTTTCATTGTCATAGGAACCGTTTTTCATTATCATTGTAAGCATTTATCATTATCATTGGAAGCGTTTTTCATTACCATTGGAAGCGTTTTACATTATCATTGGAAGCGTTTTACATTATCATTGGAAGCGTTTTTCATTATCATTGGAAGCGTTTTTCGTTATCATTGGTAGCATTTTTCATTATCATTGGAAGAGTTTTTCATTATCATTGGAAGCGTTTTTCATTATCATTTGAAGCATTTTTCATTACTTAACAATAATATATACATAGTACCTTCATTTTCTTACAATGGAATACAACAACCCGTATCACACTACAGGTTATCAGTATGCTACTAAAAATAGATTTTGGAAAATGTCAGATTGGAATGTTGGTGATTGCCCATCTAGTAATACATTAAGAACAATGGAAGTTTTAACATGATCAGAATGTTTGTTTGTGCGTTTGTGAACATTGTGGGTTAATTAATTAATTTAAGATTATGTCAGTTGGTAAATTTACCAGAATTTAATGTGTAATGAACACAGATGTAGTTGTTGCAATGTAATGTACATGTTTTCATGCGCGTGTAATGTACATGTTTAAATGTCTTTCCTGTTGGTGGTTTTCAGTTAATTTGACTTTATATAATTTTGTTTCAATTTGTTGTTTTTGATACATGTATTCTATTTCAGTAATATGTAAAGAGGTATATAATAAAAGGATCATTACTATAGTAACCTGTTCTGAAGCTTGTATTGTCCAGCAGTACTAACCTTTTATTATATGTTATAATGCCGGTGGTGGGAGGTCACCTCTCGTAGATAAATGCCAGATCAGGATCACACTCGAGGCTACGCCTCTCGTGCGATCCTGATCTGGTATTTACCTACTCGAGGTGATACAAACTTCCAGAACAAGTTACTATAGTAATAATCCTATTGTATCATGCAGATATGCACTTTTATGCCTGATAAAAGGGTGACTTAATAAAGAAATATAAAAAGATCGGAGAGGGAAAGTAGCATTCAAGGAGGAAAGTCAACCACAAAACACAGAAACAAACACGCAAACAGAAAAACAGGTAGGCAAAAGCAAAAATAAATGCAAACGACATCACTAAACACAAAAGGGTTGACAATAGGGCTACCGCCTTGGAATGGCCAGTGGCAAAGTAGGCCACTGGGGGGTTTAAACCGGTTCTAGGGTGCACCAAACCTCACACTTACCCTACTGTCATCCCATTAAAACAGGACAGTGTAAATAACGAAATCCCCGCCATGATCTAATCTCTAACCAACAAGGCAGCATCAATAGGCAATATAAGTAAAACACAAATATGCTCGTGTGAAAATAATACAAAAACACAATAGCCTAGAAAGCCACAATGAAGGTACTCAATGACTTTGCAGAAGCCAGAGCAACAAGAGAATAAACCATTAAGGACACGACAAGAAAGATCATAGACAAACATCAAACGCCACCGTCCCAGTGGGCTTTAGGTAGGCGTCATCGTAGGGTCCACAGCCTGTCCGGTCATCTTACAATTATAGAGGAAAGCTTAGTGGCGAACTGTAAAAGGGTCCACCACCAAGCACGCAGTACGCTGCAAAATGATAGGGTCATAACCTCTTTTGATAAACTTTTTAACAAGTTTAACAAAGATAGTATGAAAGTGATCATGACCAAGTATCTTACGAAGTTTATAAATCACATCACCATAGTAGTCAGGTTGTGATAGTCCTTGTCGCAGAAGAGTCCTTAAATTACTTTTCGATTTGGAAAGAAGATCAGGGTTACGATAATAAAAGTTTGCAAAGGTTTTAAGAAGTTTATGGTAACGGTAACCCTGATTGAGCAGCTTTTTAGTTATACAAAGATTACGAATATTAAAGTCCTCAACTCGAGTACAAGCTCTTGAAAAACAAATAAGTTGAGACACATACACCCCATAAGAAGTTGCTCGGGGAACATCCCCTTCCAAGTGGGGATAATTAACAAGGTCAAAATTAAAATCATCTCTCTTATCATAGATTTTTCTAATTATTTCACCATTTTCAATCGAGAGATCTAAATCAAGAAAAGAAGCGTTATTATCAGATATATTAGCTTTGTTAAGCTGAAGTTCTTTAGAATAACTATTATTAACCATAGTTGGAAAGAAAGGGTTGTCAATATTTAATATGTCATCCAGATACCGAGATAAAACTTGCTGTCTTAGGCAGTGACGAATAAAGCAAAATCAATGCAGAATTCCTTGGCGTTTATTGTACGCAAGGTTATCTGAAGTCATACAAAGAAAACAACTATATGGCGGCGTTCTCGACAAGCCGCGTACAATTTTGTTAATACAGGAACTGTGGATGATTTACATGATAAAACGCAAATTAAATCAGCGCCTTTTACTATAAAGTTTATAAGGCTCGGCACGGTTTTCTAAGCCATGCCTAAAAACATGACATTAAAAGGCACTGAAATAATATTCTCTAGAAAACAGTTTGTGTGTCCAAGCAACACTGTCGCAACTGCATATAAATAAAGAAATGGATACACCAGTGTTGCGTTAATCCATCGAGTTTTATAATTGTGTTATTGTGCTAGGTAACATTAGACTCAATTTTCAGACGTTTTACTTTGTCAAATGTGTATCAACCCCCGTTTACTCCATCCGCTCAGTTCTAAAATATTTCTGTAAGGTAACGAAAACCTCTCTAATGAAAAAGATGAAATTGCCCCAACTACAAACCAGTAGTTTTATTAATTTCTGGTCCTTCGGGATGATCAAGCCTAGTCTTTGTGGCTTTAAAGTAGAATATCGCTTAAGCCGGTGCTTTGAGGCGTGAGTGGTGTTGCACTTTACATTACCTCTCATAAATAGACTCAATAAATCCGAGTCTAGGGGGCGTGAGAGGTGTTGCTTCTTTCATTACTTCTCATGAACAGACTCAATAAAACCGAGTCTGCTGCTTTATTTTCTTAATTGTGTTTGTTGCTCCCAAAGGATCACCTTTATCAGTATTTATTGACATTCACACTAGCGTTCATTTAGTGCAGTGTGGCGGCTGTAAAAAGTCTCCCCGTGCTACGAATCAGTAGTGTTATTTTTACTGGTCCTTTGGGACCAACGAGCCCAATATAGGTGGCTTTGAAGTAGAATACCGCTTAAGCCGGTGCTAGGGGAGTGAGAGGTGTTGATTCTTTCATTACTTCTCATGAACAGACTCAATAAAACCGAGTCTGCTGCTTTATTCTCTTAATTGTGTTTGTTGCTCCCAAAGGATCACCTTTATCAATATTTATTTATCTCTTGTTTGTGTTTTTTGCTTTCAAGGGATCCCCTTTTAAGTATTTATTGTTTTTGGAAAGGTCCAAACATTTTTTAAACCAACGGAATGTGTACGGAGAAGTGGGGAGGGTCAAGCGATAGGAGGCTTGTTGTCCATTGTGTAGGGGTTGCAAACTGGACTTATGCAATATAAATTTATTCATTTTTTTATTTATTTTTTATATTATGTATACTGAGCAAAAATAAAAGTACCACCTTTTCTTTCCATTATTATATAGACAGTACAACAGGCAAATGATGTATAAAGAATGATGTGATCGACCACCACCAATGGTCGAAACAAAAAAAATGTTTTGAAAAGTGTTCAGTACACAACGGAGTTATAACCCTTTTTCTTAAACCATGCATTTTTGGTAAAACACAAAATCTACAAACATGATCTCAATTTGTGCAAGACAACATGTTCTACACGTTGCTTTCGAAAAAACACACCGAAAAACACAAAACCGATTGTTTATGTATCAGCTTTCGATATCTAAAATCATCAAATTATCTCCCTTTAAGAATTCAATAACATCCACGAAATAATATAGCTTCGCAAAATGTTATACTATTTAAAGGAATATTTAGTACTCGGTGAAGTGTGCTTAAAACCACCAAACATTGCTTAATTAAAGTGCTGTTCAAGCCGTCTTACGACCTCAAAACCATGGCCTATGGGAATACCAGCAAAAAAAGGGGGTACCTTTTTTGGTGAGTATATGTTGACACATATACACATTGTTTTCATTCTTTTTTTCTGAAAAATCAAGATTTTAAATTCAACCATCATGTTGCAATCGGAAGGACTGTATTTAGTTTTGTTATTATAACGTGTAGTCCGATCCATTTGCTTTTGTTTCTTACGTTTACTGTAAGCAATGTATTATACATATGATCATGATAAGAGAATATTATTAAACTTATACTTATGTTATCATGAATGATGTTTTGGAACAAGTTTTCGGACATCAGCATTTGTTTCATATATGGAGGTTCTTAAACGAGTTGATATTCAATATTGATTTATATCAACTTGCGTAAATTGATTTACTTCAGTACAAAGAAATCACCATAATCAAAACAATTGTCTGGTTTAAAGTAGTTCACCTGTCCGCAGTCAGTATGTTATTGGAGCTCCTATGTTAGTTGGTTTTGAACAGCCACTACAGTGCATTAGGGTTTGTAGAATCTTCGGTAGTAAAGAATTATTCTCTGTTTAATTCATTTTTCTCAGCTAATGTTAATTAGTATATTTTAAAATTGTCCCGTCTTAATATCATATACTACATACTGAAGATGTGATGCCTTGGAAGCATCTAACACAACAAGAGATAAAAGTGGCAGACTTGGTTTTATTGAGTCTGTTCATGAGAGGTAATGCAAAGTGCAACATGTTTTTAGGCCTCCTAGCACCGGCTTAAGCGATATTATATTTTAAAGCCACAAAGAGTGGGCTTGATGATCCACAGCCTGTCCGGTCATCGTACAATTAAAGAGGAAAGCGTAGTGGTGAACTGTAAAAGGGTCCACCACCAAGCATGCAGTACGTTGTAAAATGATAGGGTCATAACCTCTTTTGATAAACCTTTTAACAAGTTTAACAAAGATAGTATGAAAGTGATAATGACCAAGAATCTGGCGAAGTTTGTATATCACATCACCATAGAGGTCAGGTTGTGATAGTCCTTGTCGTAGAAGAGTCCTTAAATTACTTTTATATTGGAAAGAAGATCAGGGTTACGATAATAAAAATTTGCAAAGGTTTTACGAATTGTATGGTAACGGTAACCCTGATGGAGTAGCTTTTTAGTTATACAAGGATTAAGTTAATACTCGGACCACGTAATGTTCTATTTTCAATGCAGGGATGCAATATTATTAACTTGAAAAAAAAACTATGTCTGTAACATTATGTCTATATTTGTTGATATATCAAGTTGACCGCCATTTTGATCGCGGGAATGCTTGCATCGGAGAAGCAGACAACTCGAGATTCTGCGTTTTTAAGGTAAAATCACATTTGTTTAAATGTACAATATATGACTAATTGATTCAGGTTTTCACCTGTCACTATCTATACGTTTTCGCACTTGATATTTGTTGTTAATTTATTTATAAATTTGTGTGGATGAGGTAACGCTTAACTGCATCAGTGCATGCTGTTCTGTAAACGAGGGGCCTGGGTTTCGAGTCCCGTACGGGCCGCACTTTTTCCCTTTGGTTTACTTCACTGACGACGAGGATAATTCGGTGAACTGAACGTGGGATAGCGGCACCGGGGGTCTGGAAAGACCGAATGAGCAAAGATAGCTCTTAATAAGGAGGTTAACATGATGTACTTGGTGGACCAGTTTGCTTAGTTGCGAGGGTTTTCGGGTTCTAGTCCCGTACCGGCCGCACTTACCCCTCTCCTTTGTTTACTTCATATTGCAAGGTTATGGATTGAACTATTGCACGGTTGGCTTATTTCCCATTAGAATGGTTAGAACTTATTAATCAAACATGACTATTTATACTATATAATAATAACATTACTGGATTGTCTGATATTAAAGCAATTATTGCAGTATCGTTGTCCGGCCGGATGGACTGATAAACGGCGAGACCCAGGGTGGTCCTAGGTTCAACCTGGTCGTGTCGTTTATTTATGTTTTTGCTCTTGTTACAGTGGGTGTCCCAAAAAACTACTATCAGGTTAGAGCCTCTGCGTATTTAGAACTGTTTGGCGAGCAAACAAAATGGATATACTGGATTGTCATATAAGGAAAGGAAAATGTTACTCCAATAATGGGGTCGACTTGTGTAACCGGGTAGCTCGGTGGATACAGCACTTGGCTTAAGTACTAGGGAGGGCCCAGGTTTGTGCTTTGGTCAGGTCGTTCACGTTTTCAGCACTGTTACAGGGCGATCAGTCTGGTCGCTGACATATATGAATAGTTTAATTGCACTAACAAAGCAACGTATCTCGTCCTCGCTGCTACTCATATATCCAGTCTCGTCTCATTTTGTTATGAAACAAAAAATGATGTTCTGTAAATGTATTACATATGATATGATGCTGTGTTCAGTCCTAATAATAATTACGATGTATCTTGTGTATTTCGTTGAATGCGTTGTATATAAAACAACTAAATAGAGTTGTTGATTTTTAGGAATGGCGTTGGACACCAAATAACAGTGGCATATGTGTGCATGCATTTATGCAGAAACATGGTTAGTCAAGAGGTGGTAGAAATTGTACGAGGTAAAACGTTTTGCTCGAGTTCTAAAGGGTAATACTCAAGGATACTTAACTTTGTTTTGTTAAAATTTGATTATGGAACAGCTCTAGATACTGTAAAATATTTACGTACTTGAAGATTTTCTGTGTTCAAACCACTATAATCATTACGGTTTACGGAAATCGATTGGTAAATACAGAAATGGACAAGTGGACAATGAGTGTTGTTTTTCTTTTTTAACAATCACCACTATCATACTATCGTGATACTATATGTCCGATACGATTCAGTATTACGATATTTGATCATAATGATTTTCACATGTACTTTGGATTTTCAACAATTGAATAAGGAAGCGTGCAGTCAAAAACAGATTCACAACTAACAGGGTTTGACAAGTATTTTTATAAGCAGGACTTCATGCCTTTGAAAACTGGTGGTCCTTCTGACTGACAGGTGGTCCTTTTCATGTACAGCTATACCTAACGAAACATTACAATAAAATAAAAGTCTGGACTCAAATATTTTCTCTCCTGCTAAAGCACTCTCGATGATAATAAATCATAAATCCTACATTCACTCCAAGCCAACAAAATTAATGTACTCTTTTCATGTCAGAAACAGAAGCAGCAGGAACAAGGACTGTGCATGCGATTGACAGATCATGTGTACGCTAGTGTTATGCCTAGTACATGCTATATCTGCCTCTACTGAACAACATAAACGTGGTTATTTAAAGCTACGCCATCCATTTACTAAATAGATGTGAATTGAAAGAGAAGAAATAATGATTATCATAAGCTAATGTTGCAAGGCTGGAATGATATGGGTTTTTTTGTTTGTGTTTGCGCGCTTTTGTATTAGAAATTGGCTATCGCTTCAGTAGTTACGAAACTCAGTCGATGTCGCTTCACCAGGAATACGAATATCTAAAGCAAACGTTTTGCATAGAAAAATGGTCAGTTACAGTAATTGAAGGCAATGCTCTGGTAAGATGGGCGGGAGGCGGGAGGCAGAGTATAATATGTTGGTTACCGGGAATGTTATATCACCGGGTATAGCATTAGCCATTTGAAATATTGTTCATTAACATGTGGGACACGCAAACGAATATAGTCACTATACTCCACCCATCTCTAAATTAATAAAGTTTAGATTTGTAAGTTTATACGAGTCTTCGCTTAAACAATTAGACTATGTGGACTTGCCAAGCCAAGAAGTTTGTGAAGCATTCATTTTCCTGTTAGATAATATTTTCGTCAGGTATGGAACTATGTTGGTATCCCTAAGGGTACAAACTGTGCACGTCTTGTCACAGATTTGTTCTTGTATTCCTATGAAAGAGATTTCATGTTGAGTCTTTCATCCGATACTCAGGCAGATGTAATTGAAACCTTTGGATGACATATTGAACATTGACAATCCTTTCTTTTCTACTGTGGTTAATAATATATATCCTAAACATTTCAACTCAACAAAGCAAACATTTATGATACTGTAACTTCTTTTCTTGATTACAATTCTCAGTTGAAAATGGGGAGATAATTAGTAAAATCTATGACAAGGGAGATGATTTTAATTTTGATATTGTTAATTATCAACATTTAGATGGGATGTTCCCCGATTTACTTCTTATGGGGTCTATGTTTATCAACTTATTCGTTTCTCTATAGCTTGTAGTCGTGTATAACTGATAACTGAAAAGCTACTCCAGCAGGGCTACCGTTACCATACACTGCAAAAACCCTTTGCAAAATGTTATTATCGTAATAAAGGTAATTTAAGAACTTGGTCAAAATCACTTTCATACAATCTTTATTAAAATTAAAACGTATCAAAAGAGGTTATGACACAGTCATTTTGTTACGACTGCATGTTTAGTGGTGCACCCAATTACAGTTCACCACTATGCTTTTCTCTTTGATTGTGCTATGGCCGGACAGGTTGTCGATGACGTCTATCTATAAATCCTTATAGGACGGTAGCGTTTGATGTTTGTCTTTAATCTTGTCTTGTCGTACCCTTAACGGTTTATTCTCATGTTGCTCTGGCTTTTGCCAAGTCATTGAGTACTTACTCTGTGGCTTTCAATGCTTTTGTGTTTTATATTATATATAAATGATCATGTATGTGTTCTACTTACATTTCCTATTGATGCTGCCTTGTTTGTTAGAGATGATAACATGGTGGGGATATCTTTATTTAAACTGTCCCGTTTATTGGGATGACAGTAGTGTAAGATTGAGGTGTGGTGCACCCTAGAACATAGTTTAAACACCCAGCGGCAATTTGTTTGCCACTGACCGTTCCAAGTGTCAACCTTTCTGTGTTTGTGTTTTCTTAATTTACCTTTTATTCATATATAAAGTTGTTCTTTGTTTATCTGTGTGTTTGTGGTTGACCGTCGTCCTTGAATGTTCTTTTTCCAGTTCGACTTTTATATCCGAAAAATCCGATGTATTTCATTTCTATCTATATTACAGTATGCTTTTGATCTTGAATGCAATAGAATACACGTCCGTAAACACATGTAAATGCATTTCTTTTTTTACTTTGAAAATTATTAAGAACGTAAACAATGCTTACAGCGGTATGTTTGCAAATTATTTTAAAAAGTATAGAATACATTGTTCATGATTTAGCTTACGTTGGAAAGACCAACTATAATTATGTCGTAGGTTATCATGTTAAATACTAAATAAAGCAGAAACAGAAATCAAACCATAAATGATTCATATCAGCATTAGGTGCCGATCTAGAATTTGAGCTTTGGAAGCATTACATTTGAAGAAACAAATGAAAAGCAAGAACACACAAGATAAAACCAATGACGTCAGTGAGGAACGAACCTATGATCTCCGGATATTGGAAACTCATTGACAGCTTGCTTATTTACTGCTAACGTGCTACATGACGGATTAGCTCAGGTATATAAATTAAGGCCCGATTAATGCGTTTTTCTTTGAAAAGCATTGTTATATTGAATAGTATCTAGGGTATAGCAGAATATAATACTTCACGTTTTTGAAGAAAGAAAAAATTTAACAAGTTAGCTTTAATAAATATAAAACTGATACTTCTATTTTTTTAAACAAAAATAAAACCAAAACACAAATAATGAAAAACCTGCGTTTAGGTATTAATATGTTGACTTCATACAGAAACTGTATTGGGAGGATCTCATCATCTGATACAAAACTAAAACAACATTCATGCAACTGTATGGCTAACCGTGATTTACAGCTACCTATGCAAATTCTCTCCCCGCCAAATACAATTGGCTCGAAATGTGTCCTTACGAACACAGAGTTGGTACAGTACGGTCTCGATAACTTGGCGTTAACGGTAAATTCAAAAGTGGAGTAGTAGGATTATCGGAAAATTATCATTGACTTGGTCATGTTGGTGGGTTGATATATTTGAGTAACAAGATTTCAATACAAAAATCATGTACGAATACGTGATGTAGTGGTCAGATTTGCGGAATGTCAATCATATAACTTTTAGTGACGGACAAACATTTTTTTGTCTGTACAATGTATGTTTCACTATTATTGTTTTGTTTTTGTGTAAAATGTATGTGTCACTTTGTACATTATTCAAATATTTTCGTTTTTCTTTTCATATGGTACCGGTTTTGTTCAATAAAAGGATACACACAAGAAATATAAAAAGATCGGACAGGGAAAGTAGCATTCAAGGAGGACAGTCAACCACAAAACACAGAAACAAACATGGAAACAGACAAACAAGAAGGCAAAAGTAATATTAAAAGTAAACGACATCACAAACACAAAAGGGTTGACAATAGGGCTACCGCCTTGGAACGGTCAGTGGCAAAGTAGGCCACTGGGGGTTTAAACCGGTTCTAGGGTGCACCAAACCTCACACTTACCCTACTGTCATCCCATTAAAACAGGACAGTGTAAATAAAGAAATCCCCACCATGATCTAATCTCTAACCAACAAGGCAGCATCAATAGGCAATATAAGTAAAACACAAATATGCTCGTGTAAATATAATACAAAAAAAAATAGCCTAGAAAGCCACAATGAAGGTACTCAATGACTTGGCAGAAGCCAGAGCAGTAAGAGAATAAACCATTAAGGGCACGACAAGAAAGATCATAGACAAACATCAAACGCCACCGTCCCAATGGGCTTTAGGTAGGCGTCATCATAGGGTCCACAGCCTGTCCGGTCATCGTACAACCAAAGAGGAAAGCATAGTGGCGAACTGTGAAAGGGTCCAACACCAAGCATGCAGTACGTTGCAAAATGATAGGGTCATAACCTCTTTTGATAAACTTTTTAACAAGTTTAACAAAGATAGTATGAAAGTGATCATGACCAAGAACCTTACGAAGTTTATAAATTACATCACCATAGAAGTCAGGTTGTGATAATCCTTCTCGCAGAAGAGTCCTTAAATTATTTTCATATTTGGAAAGAAGATCAGGGTTACGATAATGAAATTTAGCAAAGGTTTTACGAAGTTTATGGTAACGGTAACCCTGATTGAGTAACATTTTAGTTATACAAAGATTACGAATATTAAAGTCCTCAACTCGAGTACAAGATCTAGAAAAACGAATAAGTTGAGACAGATACACCCCATAAGAAGTTGCTCGGGGAACATCCCCATCCAAGTGGGGATAATTAACAATGTCAAAATTAAAATCATCTCTCTTGTCATAAATTTTGCTAATTATTTTACCATTTTCAATCGAGAGATCTAAATCAAGAAAAGAAGCGTTAATATCAGATATATTTTCTTTATTAAGCTGAAGTTCTTTAGGATAAATATTACCAACCAGTCTTGGTACAATACTTTCAGAACAATTCGTGACATTATCGAGCATATGAAGTATAATAATGATTCTCATTTATGTATAAACTGTTTGCCATGCACGAGAAAATATATAAAACAATTAACAGGTGTAAACTGTCATAAAAGACAACGGAAAGAAAAGTCCCGACTGAGATTCGAACCATTGCGGTTTACTTTATTATGATTACAGTTTCAGACTACTAACCGCTGCAACATGCACTCGATATGTCAGATAGTTAAGATGTTAAGTATACTGTAGTATCACTAAATAGCCCAACACCTGTTTTACTGTCTATGTTATTGTATTGTATCGAACCACAACAACTCCAAATTATCGAGTCCAGACTGTATGTCTTTAATCAAAACAGCAAAGTTGGCTTAACGACGGCTCAGACTAGTTAACATCTGTATAAATAAAATTCCGTGTACAGTCGATATATCTTGTAATCACAATTGCCACAAGAACAAACTTTAATACTAGTAGGTGTAGTTAAACTGTTCCGTATTCTTCTACTACAGTTTGGGGAGTCCATGTTCGAGTGTTTAACGTCTTTGTCTTGAAATCACTTGCCCCTAACCGCTTTGGGTTCGAGTTTCCATAGGATCGGGAATCTTTATGTGAAGAAGCTATCCGGCTGGCTTGCGGAACGTCGGTGGTTCAATCCAAGTACCCGACCTTGCACGAAAATTGCCCGCAGCTATATAAACGAATTATCCACCCCTAAATCGTGTCAATAAAGTCAGGTATGGACCGTAAAATTAAACTAGTTAGTTACCAACTACATCCCCCTAATATAGAATGGCATCTAAGTAAGCTCAGTTGGTACTGAAGTCCTCTTTCACTGAGAAAGAAAGCCAAATATGGCTAAACAAATTCAATCAAGCTAACACCTAAGTGCACTAGTACTCAGATTGCATTTAACTTAAGTGTATTGTTTTCTATAATTACAATATTGCTTTTATATGTCATCCTCTTCTACCGCAATGGAATTTAAGGCAGGTGTTTATAGTTCAACGTTGTTTACGTTATCTGGAATTTACTCTCAAATTACATGACAAAACGAGGGATGACTAAGAAACCACTGCATTACTACTTTTTAATAATGATAATCTTAAAGTCAGAATACGCTTATTAAAGCGTCAAATTAAATAGCAGTTTCGGGAAGTATTATAAGTATGTGTGGTTGACTGTCGTCCTTGAATGCTACTTTTTCTGTTCGAAAGTCTCCCCGTACATCAAGTCAATATTGTTATCTGTTCATCCCTCAGGGATCGTATGACATTCATTAATCCAGTGTGTTTGTGGTTGACTGTCGTCCTAGAATGCTACTTTTCCTGTTCGATTTTTATATCTATTTTTAATGTCATAATATTGTTGTTTGTGTCGTGTGGTGAATGTAGAAAGTCTCCCCGTACTGTTATATTTTCATCCCACAGGGATCGTATGACATTCATTGATCCAGTGTGTTTGTGGTTGACTGGCGTCCATGAATGATACTTTTCCTTTACGATTTTTATATCTACTTTTAGAGATTACGCAATCAAATACTTTATTTACAACCCTCAGCAATGTTGTCTAACATATTGAGTAAAGTGCTTCAATATCCGGTAATCCCGTAGATCGTACAAATGGTGAACATATTTCGAAAGAACAATGGGAAAAAATGTTATCCAGTACGACAAGTGCTCTGTACAGACAAATGCTCTGCACGATATCATGTTGTGACACTTAGCAAGCACGTACTTATAAACAACTGGACATATTGTTGTTATAGTTGTTATATTCAATTTCGTCTTTCCATGAATATATTGTTTTCTCAGAGCCTGGTTTAAATCGATACACAGAACCATCTGTCTTCCTAATGACATGGACAACCTACATATTCTCATATATCATTCGATACGGCGTCAGGATATGGATTTTAAACTTAACGAAGAACACAATCCATATCATGCGATCGGGGAAAAATTTAGAATTGGATTTGTTTCAGCAAATCATAGCCATATCCAAATGTGCCAAAATGGCCGTATCTTTAGAAAGTATTTGATAAAACACGATTGATCGTTGTAACGATGAGTGTTTAACCACAATTGATGTCTGCCGTTTTTATCGGCTCGGATATCCAGTTATCCCTCAGTTATCCAAGATACGGGTTGTACGGTGTGTATACCAGACGTTAAATCACTGTAAACGATGCGTAGTAGCATTCAAGGACCACAGTCAACCAAAAACGCACATATATTTATTTTTTTGCAAAGATATGATATATCGGACCCTGTTTAATATGAAGTTAATGTAAACTCGATAATTATTGACGAGGTTTCGTAAACTTCGCTATTAAAACAAACTGAGCGCATGACCCAGTTACTTATGAAAAATAAATATCACATCCACACGGTCACGAGAAAAACCCTGTTCTGTTAACTTAAATATTACTATGGGCGCATTTTCTGTAACCGTTCAATCTCTCTCTATCTCTCTCTCTCTCTCAATACCAAACGACACATGACCGCGTGTGCGATGATGATATTGTAAGATATCTATGTAGTATGTATACTCCACACACAATTATGCTTTTATAAAAAAAAAATAATTAGAAATTAAATAAATCTAAGTCCTCATCTTTTATTTTACTTTAAGGGGTGCAGTACATAAAGCGGAGAAAAACCACGTGTGTGTCAAGTGTGGTAAGGCCTTTGCCACGAATGCAGATTTACAAAAACATCGAAGAAGAGAAGAGGGAGCTGGTTTGAAATGCGATGTGTATGGCATGGTTCTCTCTGACAAATCAAAACTAAAGATCACATTGATAAGCATAATAATAATAAAAGTCACCATTGTCCTGTGTGCAATAAAGCATTCAGATATGCATCAGATTTGAGCAGACACAAGACTGTACACACATGAACAATGCTGACTGTGGATGCAAAACATACAAGTTTTACAATTTCGCAATTACTCTTTGTAATTACAATTTTGTATTAGTTAACCACATCTTTTCTTCAATCAATATGGATTTACTCTAATAATAATACTTCAAAATGTATTAGAAAATCAATGGTATATAAATAATACATTTACAATAGCCTTTTTTTATTTTTATGTTATTCTAAAGTTGCATGTTTACGTTATAAGTGTATATTTGTTTAATACAAACTATGTATATACATTTGTGTACAAGTTAGAAGCTGTTAGTTAAATCTAATATTATATATAAATTAATATAAATATGAACATATTAGCGATTCAATGTGATGGTTCAGTCACCTTCTCTGCATATGTTGCGGTGAAAGCAAAATAACAACAACATTAACTGCTAAAGTATTAATTGTTACCTTATACATATGAATACTTTTCTGTTAATTATGTTAATTGTTGGTATAATGTTGTATATATATTTCACTATCGCTGTCAAATTTATATGTATTTGTTGTATCCTCACGGGTCTTATGACCCATTGGAATTATCTGAATAAACACATTATGTCACTTGACTACATGCACCAGTGATTTATAATGATTGTGTTAATCTGTGTTTTATAATGATTGTTCTGATAGAATTTAAAAAGATTGTTCTGATCTGTGATTTATAATGATTGATATGATCTGTGATTGATAATGATTGATTTGAACTGTGATTTATAATGCTTGTGCTGATCTGTGATTTATAATGATTGTGCAGATCTGTGATTTAAAAGGATTGTTGCTTACTAACATTTACACACTGATTCTTTTTTTTATTTATCGATACTGTTTTTGTAATTTTTTAAGCAAATACGTACTCCACATTGACCTAAGAAATTAAATGCTTCCTAAATAACACGCGACACATATGAATCCACGTTTTTTTTTCTTTTATTTATCTATTTTGTCCTTATTTTGCTAACAGTTGTTAGCATTGGCTGCCATGGTTATTATTTATAATCATGTTGATATCTGTTGTTCGCCATGCGGTAGCAATATCGTTTTGTATTTTGTTATCTTAATAAATCAATAAATAAACTGAGTATATTGTCAGCAGTGTTTTTGTTATGCGTATCTTTTATATAACGTCAAGCAACAAATGCAATCTGTTTTGCCAAGCTATCTTGCTCAGACTATAAGTTAGAAGGTAATGCAGCATTAAATGTTAACATATATAAGCTCAACATGTTATTTTTGAATGTTTTTTTTAAAGAGATTGTAGCCATACAGCCACATTGTTTAGTATTGAAAGTTCGGATAAACTTGGAAACGTGTGAAATAATTTTGAAAATTGGATGATAAACAAAGAAGATGTGATATATGAACAGAAGGTTGGTCAAAAATCGATAAGGGAGCCGCCATTTTAAGAACGATGACGTTATAGTCCTAAGTTACCATATATGGCATAATGATAAATGTCATTTAAGCGAAGAAACTCACTGCAAATTAATGCAAAATGTTTTGCTGGTCTTATTATTAGTACTATTACGCGTTATTATACTTACTTCTCATACAGTTGTTGTTATTTTCCCTAATAAATCAGTAAATTATCATATTTATAAAATGAAAAATAATGTCATAGTTATTAAAATGGCGGCTTCCGTATCCATTTCAAAAGAATCTTTAAATGATCTTTGTTTATGATCCGATATTGATAATTCTTTTCCAAGTTTCTACAGAACTTTCAGTATTTAATAAAAAATGTTTGGCTGTATGCCTACATTCCCTTCAGGATTATACCATAAAAAGAGAGTATTGCATGTGTGTCTGCTTAATACTGAATTTATTAAACAAATTAGATAAAAGTATATGATGCTCGAGCATTAAATCAATTTTATCTGAAGAGTTTAATAAATTCAACATGAAATAGGCGTTAAAGGTGAAATATGGCGTGTCTTTTGAGTATATATTCGGAAATATATATATATAATATTCAATCTGTTAAAATTTTACACTTATTGGTTGTCCCGTTTTCTCACAGTAGCCAATTTTATCTCATAGCGCACACGCTTCGAGTTTCGCCCTGGTAAGTGTCACGTGATCCTGTGACGTCATTGGTACCAAACGATTAGCCGTGTCGCATTGAGTTGTATAGTATTGTCTATGTAGGATTACATTTTATGGTACTTGTTAAAAATGCCGTGTGCTGTTGCTGGGTGAAAACGTTTGCATAAAGAAGGACAAGATAATAACCTAAGTTTCTTTCGTTTCCCTAATCGAGATAATGATATATTAAGATCTGAAGTGTGGTTACACCGTTACCGAAGAAAATCGCCCCACTCGTCGAGAAAGTGGGAACCTACGAAAGACGCGCGAGTTTGTAGCAAACATTTTGAGTTGACTTCGTGGGAAGTCCATCCTTTGGTTTCATTATCTTTGAATTTGGAGAACAAAAGGCCATGCATATTAAAATCAACAGCGGTACCAACGATATTTGACTATAAAAATGAGAAGTGCATTACCCCGCCGTCTCCAAGCAATTAAGTTGTATTCGCCTATTCGACCGGCGTTGAGGAGGACATTCATACATGAAGTAAGATTGAAATTTATGTTCAATTATCTTAGCACCTCATCGGGTATACGAATGATAATTTGAAGAAAGGTGTATAGTCTTAGATCTTTATATACACGTGAATGTTTAGCTGTTGAATTAGAAGCATGCGTCTTTACGTGAATCAATGAAGAGTTGACGGCGCTAATAATATGTAGCCGTCATTTTTTAAAATATTGCTAAGAACGTTCAGCATATAAATTTAAAGGAATCCGGTGAAATAAACACTGTGTCTTTGTTCCCAAATTTTAATTTTAATAATTTTAAATTATAAACCCCTTCTGCCAATAGTGTTATAAATATATATTATCAACATATATAGGTCTATGGATTTGAAAAAAAATACAAAATGTTTCATGGATATCTATTACAAGGCAGAAAATTAATAATATTACTAGCTTTTATATTAATTCAGTAATGTTTTATTGCAAAACAACAACAATAACGCCTCTTAGCTCGTGCAATAAGTAAAACAAGTATAATAGAATAATATACTTTATATTATATGGTAATTGCATATGTTTGGTCTGTTTTCGATCTGTATATCAGGAGTAAGTATACATGAGTAAGTATACTTACTAACTGTCTATATCGTGCTCATAATACATTTGGCTATATTATTTAAATCATAGTATTTTTCTGTCTTTGTGCGCGACAATTAGAGCTCGCATATCATGTGATATATCCGTCTTGTGCAATACGCGTCTGCCCTCGGCGGTATTACACCGCTCAAGTAATTGCAATAAACAGGAAATATATCATAAAACTAGGTTTCCCTAAATGGTGCGTGCTTTTGTGATATGTACCCTAATTAGGCTGTACTTCAATAGTGCACCGCAGTATTTGATTAGTCTGTATTGATATTTGGGGGCAGTGGAGACTAGAAAGCGTGTCATATTACAAACACCGCTCCTAGAGTGTTTGGTGTTAATAGCGACTTATGGCAAATATATAATACTATAGAAATTATATGCTGTTTCATTTATTATTGTTTTCATTCATTTTTTATCAATTATGGATAATATCTAATAAATATATTTGTTCCATGTCTACTTATCGGCAAAACAAATCTGACGCTCGTATTTAGACCAGGTCCATTCATTCGGAATATACTACATTTCGCGGTTATTGTGTATGTACCAAGATATTGCAGTGTTGCGGGTGACTTTGTGTCAGATTTCGATGAAAACAATGTTTACGTTGTTTTTTGTTTGTTGTTGCTGTCAGTGTATAAAGACACTATTTTGTTAGATTCGTGAATAGTGTAATGAACCTCTGAACGTAACGAATGACATGACACGATATTCTTTACAAGCTCTCCATTTGCACCGCGTTCGACTTCATCATCAGTTGATGAATCCGATGTATTTTCGTCCTCAGACACGTATTCTGGCTCAAAATCGTAAGGTTGCACATTGTGTAACCGTCTTATCACGGGCATTTCCTCTGACTCGGTATCATGATCGCTTAATTCTCGCATTTTCACACAAGGTATACTGTTTTGCGTTCAGTCCCAATGTAAACAAAAAATAGTTTGTTCCCAATGACGTCACTTCCGGTAATTCGCGCAAGAGTTTTTCCCCTTAGATTTTTTTCGATATTTTAGCAATGCCTGTTCGCCTGTTCGATTTTTATCTTTAAAAACATATTTTTACTGAACATACATCAATTGCATAGTAATAATCGTATTTATAATGATATTTAATACTTAAAAACATATCAAAAGCGGATTTGTTGATTTAGGACCAATTTCTGCTTTAATGTGAGATTCTATTTATCATATAACTAAAAAAAACACTCGTAAGCCACAATGTATTATTGCACATAGCTGCCTATATATTCGAACGTTGTCCTATTTTTGTATGACTCGGTCTTCTCCGTACGATACCGAACAAAGGATCTAACTCGTCCATTTTCGTAATACGGTATTTTTAAATGGTTAAGGAAATCGACGAGACATTTCCGATGTGTCCCGGGGTGATCTGAAAAGAACGACCGATGATTTAGCCTACTTTATTACACTAGTGTTATATGATAAAAACATCATGGCTTTACTGCACTCACACACTGCAAGTTGCGGGATAATGAAATATATTTAACATATATTTTCAAAATGTCCTAACGTTTACGAGGTAATATGACATTCTACATTCAGACTACATTTCAAATACCCGGTATTACTTATTTGTGTACTGCGGTATATATATATATATATATATATATGTCTAACCGCGCATAAATAAGCAGTACAATGCATAAAATACAGACGCGTGATTGTCACTATTCATAGTATAACACTGTATCCATTGGTGAGTTCACATGGTCCTGAAAGCACGTGTTTCTCTAGAAATAAGCATTCAAGTAAAATGTATAAAAATGTGCATCACTGCAATGGCGAACTTTCATTTTCGTTTTCGTTTTCCTGATCAAATAAAGTACGAGACGATTTTACCTTTATTCTTTTTCGTATTGGAGAACTTATGAATGCGGGAGAATGAAATTTCCTAGTTATCGGGGATTTGAATGGTGTCGTTTTTCTTTTCTTTGGTTTGTACTTTGAAGATGTTACTTTCGCTGGAGATGAACCTGAGGTTGGTGGCTGCAATAATTCTTCCATTTGAAACCAACGTACGCGTTCTTGTATGCATCGTGCTGGGCTCATTTTTCTTTTGTGGCGATGTAGCCATAGAGAACGCTTCCTTCTTGCCATTGGTTGTGTTAATTATCATATGGCCTGCATAAAAGAAAAAACAAAATGTGTCCTGAGTAACTACATACTCTTTATAAAAAATATCGCCTGACCTTATATGAAATTTAGTGATTTAAAAAAATGCGGACGCACTGGCGCTTAAGAAGTGTTTAAGAAAAAAAAGAGTGTATGTGTCTGTTATTTGCTGTCATCTTAATGCGTTGGCGATATCATGCAAATTATCGACCGTGGGCGATATCATATAAAATTATTGTGCGTGGGCGATACCGTATAATTACTCCGCGTGCCCGATATCATATTTCCATTTGCTTTCTTGTCATCTCAAATTATCTGCTTTTGTTTAAAATCAATGTATAAATCGTTTAATATTGAATTACTATATCTAAATAAAAGCTATGAACACAAGAAAACAATGGAAAACGGAGATACGTTGGCAGCAGAGCGTGGTTGTTATCACTGCATTATTGTGTTGTTTTGAAAATGTTTCTGAGGTAATCTTCAAAACGGCATCAGTCTCGTTTATGAACTTTATAGTCGTAGATTCAGCATATTTTACTGCGTTCCGTGCCGTTTTCCAAATCAAAATTGACGCATTATGGAATGAGTAATTAAGATTCTCCTTACCTGAAGCGAGGCCAAAACACCGTAAAAAAACATGGTACCTATTATAAAAAACCACGTGACTTCAGTCGATTCCCTGCAGTGTAAGTAATCAAAAAATACAAGATATTGCAAACATAAAATAGTTAATAAACTCCGATATATCCGCAAGGCCTCTGGAATAGGAAATCCGGGTTCCATAAAAGTAAGAAACTTGGGAGTAACCTGACCTTGTTCAATCTCTCCATAGCTTTTTTCCCCAAAAATTGTTCTTAGGCCATGAATTTAAATTTCTCGCCTTTATGTCGTCCGTAGACACGGGTTATGGAATCTAGCAGTTCCTGAAAAATACATAGATTAAAACATTTTAGAGAAGTATTTCTTGGATTGAAAATTATTTCATACGCAAATTTAATGTCAAACGCTGAGCTAGTCCTAAGAATAGTTAAAGAATAAAAGGTATAAAAAGATGTTGTTAAAATTTAACTTTTTAATAAACACTTTCTAATAGATAGTCGAACTTTATTCATTGTTTTTCTGTATGGTGGCATATTTCTGCCACAAGATAGCTAGATAATTATCATGATTATTTCGAGATAGTAGCATGTATTTTTCGAGATAATAATGATTTTTTGCGAAAATCTTATAAAATTTGTAAGATAAAAATATCTCTAATTCTTTAAGTTATCATGTTAAATGCCACGCTAATTCCCACTTCTGCCATCATGATTCTGGTTTCTAGAGAATTATCACGATACCCGTATCATGCTATCTTCGAGATAGTGATTGAATTTTCACGAACATCTCTGTTATCTTGTTTAATGCCGCGGTACTACTGATCATGATAGTTCTAACTATAAATATTTACGCGATAGTAACGTGAATTTGCATGATAATTAGTCAGAATTATTACGAAAACAAAATTGCAAATGTTAACTATTATGCTAAAACATGATGACAGACGTGGGCAATATCGCAGCAAGTTTTGTTGGATAACATTGTTGAAAATTAAAGAGAAATGTAACATTATCGCGAAAAATACACTATAAATTATCTAGCTATCTCGTGGCAGAAATATGCCACCATATTTCTGCATTACTAAAAAATAGTCGTCTGATTCCATCATGTGGTCAGCGCTGCATTTCTTGACATGTGTAACATAATCATGTGCACCATATGTTGCACGGGAAAAACGTGCTGGCACAAATATATAAACACCGCGTATCTCGAACACACAAACTCGAAAGGGATTTTTAAAGTCATCACAGTAAAAGGAAACAAAGATTGTACATATCAACTTGTTTCAATAACATATACGTATGAGGTTGTCGTTCCCTTTTTAGCTCACTTGAGCCGAAGGATCACAGGTGAGCTATTGGGATCTCTCTTCGTCCGTCGTTCGTTCGTCCGTCCATCCGTCGTCGTTAACTTTTACTTTATTAAGACGATAGAGCCTTCATTTTTCATCTGATCTTTACCAAACTTTAGGAAATTGTTAAAATCAATGACAGCTCGGACAAGTTCGAAAACCAACCAGATCGGACTAAACACAGCGGAGTTATGACCCTTTATTTAGTTGTAAATGCTATATTTTGCCTCGTTAAGACGAAAGGGCCTTCATTTTTCATCCGATCTTTACCAAACTTTATGAGATTGTTAGTATTAATATAAGATCGGACAAGTTCGAAAACTAACTAACTGCGGAGTTATGGCCCTTGATTTAGTTAAAAATGCTATATTTTGCCTCGTTAAGTCTACAGGGCCATTCGTTTCCATTCGATCTTTATCAAACTGTACCAGATTGTTACTATCAATGAAAGCTCGGACAAGTTCGAAAACCAGCCAGATCGAACAGTAACAGAATTGTGTCTATTCGTGTTTGGATAGGAATGGTTTTGTCATCTGTACAGTTAATAATATACGACGACTTGTATCAATTACGATTCCGCAGTTTACTTATTAGAGCTACACAGTCCATATATAATAAAGTAAAGCACCCAAAGCAACATATACAGTAGGTATAATCGCTTTGCTTTGCATTATAGGGTGTCGACCTGTGGTTTAATTTTAAAGATTCATACCTGACTTTACTGACACGATTTGGTCAACACTCTGTTAAATTTAAAGTATAGAACTGACTGCAACATAAAGACCTGGGTACTGTATGTATATATACTGACGAGATAAAGAAACGCCTCGTCGGGAATTTCCGCTATATATTGTATGTACACTATGCTGCTGTTAATCGAATGGTACATGGCTACGTAAGACCTTTCTTTTCGGAAAAAATACTAAAACAACACAAAACACAGCAAATAGTATTTCTTCAAAGTTTGATTATTGGAAGAGTATCTGTTTGGCTCAAGCATGTGAGCAAACTTAGGATGCAAATTTCTGCAAACTCTTTACGTTAAATACAGTACTAAAATGGTCATTTTTTCAAAGAGGAACTTCAATATTTATGAATTTCTTGTTATAAAGTGTACTGTGATTAAAACGTCTACAACATCACAGTTGTGTCCTTTCTCTAACCAACTGCAAGTTTGTTTTACAAAACATCTTGGGATTTCTTTGGAATATTATGTGGCATTAAGTGTGCGGTATATACAATATATAGCGGAAATTCCCGATGAGGCGTTTCTTTATCTCGTCAGTATAGTTGTATACAATGCATCTCCGTTCCAACCATTGGACCAGTAGTACATCAACACCTCACCAACCATTGGACCAGTAGTCCATCTACACCTCACCAACCATTGGACCAGTAGTCCATCTACACCTTACCAACCATTGGACCAGTAGTCCATCTACACCTCACCAACCATTGGACCAGTAGTCCATCTACATCTCACCAACCACTGGACCAGTAGTTCATCTACACCTCACCAACCATTGGACCAGTAGTCAATCTACACCTCACCAACCATTGGACCAGTAGTCCATCTACACCTCACCAACCATTGGACCAGTAGTCCATCTACACCTCACCAACCATTGGACCAGTAGTCAATCTACACCTCACCAACCATTGGACCAGTAGTCCATCTACACCTCACCAACCATTGGACCAGTAGTCCATCTACACCTCACCAACCATTGGACCAGTAGTCCATCTACACCTCACCAACCATTGGACCAGTAGTCCATCTACACCTCACCAACCACTGGACCAGTAGTCCATCTACACCTCACCAACCATTGGACCAGTAATCCATCTACACCTCACCAACCATTGGACCAGTAGTCCATCTACACCTCACCAAGCGATGTCGACGCATTCTGCGGGAGGATCAACAGTCGTGCCCTTGGTAGAGGAAATGGACATTTTAACATGCTGTTAAAACATTTAAATATTTTTAAATAGATTTTCAAGTGGAACCAACAAGAACCGCTTATAAAATGGCGTCATTGTGTTACTTTGGTGTCTTCTTGCTTTCCATTTGTTTCTTCAAAAGTTATGCTTCCAAAGCTCAAATGCTAGATCGGCATTATGCTAATATTAATCATTTATAGCTTGATTTATGTTTCTGAATTTTACGTTAATTTTATTGAGGTATCAGTATTTTACATAATAACCCACGACATAGTTATAGTTGGTCTTTCCAAAGTAAGCTTAATCATGAACAACGTATTCTATACTTTTTAATTTGCAAACATAGCTTTGTAAGCATGATTTACGTTCTTAATAATGTTCAAAGTAAAAAATTTAAATACATTTACATGTGTTTACAGACGAGTATTCTATTGCATTCACGATCAAAAACATGCTGTAATATAGATAAAAATGAAATACATCGGATTTAAGACAGTTGTTAAGCTTTCTTTGAAACGCGAAATAATAATGATAATAATGTTGTTTCCGGTTGTTTCCGGTTGGTAACTCTGCTCAAATCTTGAATACTCAACGCCGCTTGATACGGTAGCGTATCAGAATCAAACCACCAAAGATTTGGTCCCGATAATCCAGCCGCATGCCCGCTTTTCTGAGCAAACGAACTTTTTTCCTCCCGAAAACATGAAAATCACTAGAATGTTGTCAATCGATATTCATCTATATTGCGCATTGAAGAGCTCTTATCGTGTTCAACATGATAGACTTTTCAACATGATAGACTTGTAATGGTGGAAAACAGCGGTTAATGAGGTCTTCCGTTTGTTATCTAGTTTCCTGTCACTTAGGATAACAGTTACGCCTTTAATAGCATAAACATGTGCATAAACATTTGCTTTTATTTGAGAGAAAAACAGAATAACAAAATCACAGAATCCAGTCTGGATGTTTAGCATTATATTAGTTAAGGTGAGTTGATTGACATCAATGCATATGACTGGCTTCAGAACTAGTTTTTCATATTGTGACAGCTCTTTTTCCAGCTGTCTTCCATGAGCCAAAATAATACCGGTCCGACAATCTTTTACGAGATTTAGATTTTACTCTTTAATCGTCTCGGTCACTCAGAAGTGCGTAAGTAGTATAGAAAGGGGGGTACGAGGCCACTTTTTTCCTCCCGAAAACATGAAAATCACTAAAATCTTTCAAAATTTGATAAAAAGAGACATTTTTGAACAAAAAAAAATTGGAAGGAGTGACCCTACCCGATTTGCTCATTTGTAATACAGACGTTTTGAAAAAAAAGAGTGGAAGGGGACACCCTACCCGATTTTCTCATTTGTAATACAGACGTTTTGAAAGAAAAAAATAGTGGAAGGGGGAACCCTTGCATATTGTAGCAGTTTTTTCATACTTGTTGGAAAAAAGCTTTACTGATACCATCACTATATATTCTACTCAATCATGAAAACCCGTCAAAAAAATATTTTGCCCTCGGGCAAAGTCTGACGGAACAAGATAGTTATCATCACGATCTAAAACGGCATCAACTCCGGGTCTAGTCTCGGCAGTTAAACAAAATCAGAAGAAGCAAAGCAATCCTCATCATCCCTGTACATATCAAACTCGATCATGACACTCAAAATGGGGTTCTAGTAATGTTTGTGGAGTTACGTATTGAAATATCACCCAGTCAGAGATATCGAAATATCAGGGATGCTGAAATAGCATCAAATCAAGAATACTAAGACATCACAGAGTCAAGAATACTGGAACAGCATCGGATCAAGAATACTGAGATATCACAGAATCAAGAATACTGAAACAGCATCGAATCAATCATACCGGGAAATCACAGAATCAAGAATACTGAGATATCATCAAATCAAGAATACTGAGATATCACAGAATCAAGAATACTGAGATACTGAGATATCATCAAATCTAGAATACTGAACTTGTAGCAAACCAGAGATATTGCGATATCATCAAATCAAGAATACCGAGATATCACAGGACCAAGAATATGAGATATCATGAAATCAAGAATACTGAACCTGCAGCAAATCAGAGATATTGAGATATCATCAAACTAGAGATATTGAGATGTCATCAAATCAAGAATACTGAGATATCACAGAATCAAGAATACCGGAACAGCATCGAATCAAGAATACTGAGATATCACAGAATCAAGAATAACGGAACAGCATCAAATGAAGAATACTGAGATATCACAGAATCAAGAATACTGAACTTGCAGCAAACCAGAGATACTGAAACAGCATCGAATCAAGAATACTGAAACAGCATCGAATCAAGAATACCGAGATATCACAGATTCAAGAATGCTGAAACAGCATCGAATCAAGCATGCTGGGATATCACGAAATCAAGAATACCGAAACAGCAGCAAAGCAGAGATACTGAGATATCATTAAATCAGAGATGTTGAGAATCCATCACAGAATTAAGAATACTGAAATAGCCTCGAATCAGGACTATTGAAATACCATCGAATCATGAATACTGATATATCATAGAATCAAGAATGCTGAAATATCACAGAATCAAGAACACTGGATTAGCATCAAGTCAAGATAACTGAGATATCGTAGAATCAAGAATACTGAGATTTCATTGAATCAAGAATACTGAGATATCATCAAATCAGAGATACTGAAATAGTATTGAATCAGAGATACTGAGATAGCATTGAATCAGAGATATTGGAAAATCATCAAATCAAGAATACCGAGATAGCAGCAAGTCAGAGATATTAAGATATCATTAAATCAAGAACTCAGAACTTGCAACAAACCAGAGATATTGAGATATCATCAAACCAAGCATACTGAAACAGTATAAAATCAAGAATGCTGAAATATCACAGAAGCAAGAATACTGAGATATCATAGAATCATGAATATTGAGATTTCATAGAATCAAGAATACTGGAACAGCATCCAATCTAGAATACTGAGATAGCAGAAAATCATGAATACTGAAATAGTAACGAATCAGAGATCTCGGGATATCATCAAATCATGAATACTGAAATAGCAGCAAATCAGGAATACTGAGACATCGCAGAATCAAGAATACTGAAACAGCATCAAATCAAGAATATTGAAATAGTAGCAAACCAGAGATATTGAGATATCATCAAACCAGAGATATTGAGATATCATCAAATCCAGAATACCGAGATATCGCAGATTCAAGAATACTGGAACAGCATTAAATCAAGAATACTGAGATATCATCAAATCAAGAATACTGGAACAGCATCAAATCAAGAATACTGAGATATCATTAAATCAAGAATACTGAGATATGATCAATCAAGAATACTGAACTTGTAGCAAGCCAGAGATATTGAGATACCATCAAATCAGCGATATTAAGATATGATCAAATCAAGAATACTGAGATGTCGCAGAATCAAGAATACCGGAACAGCATCAAATCAAGAATACCGAAATATCACAGAATCAATAATACTGAAACTGCATCGAATCAAGCATGCTGAGATATAATGGAATCAAGAATTTTGAGCTATCATAGAATCAAGTATGCTGAGATATCACAGAATCAAGAATACTAGAACAGTACCAAATCAAGCATACTGAGATATCTCAGAATCAAGAATACTAAAACAGCATCGAATCAAGCATGCTGAGATATCTCAGAATCAAGAATACTGAGATATCATCAAATCAGAGATACTGAGATAGCACTGAATCAGAGATATTGAGAAATCATCAAATCAAGAATACTGAGACAGTAGCAAATCATGAATACTGAAATAAAAGCAAATCAAGAATACTGAGATATCATGAAATCGGAGATATTGAGATAGCACGGAATCCATCACAGAATCAAGAATACTGGAACAGCATCAAATCAAGAATACTGAGATATCACAGAATCAAGAATACTGAGATATCATAGAATCAAGTATATTGAGATATCATAGAATCAAGTATACTGAGATATCACAGAATCACGTATATTGAGATATCATAGAATCAAGAATACTGAGATATCACAGAATAAAGAATACTGGAACAGCATCAAATCAAGAGTACTGAAATAGCAGCAAATCAAGAATACTGAGATGTCATAGAATGAAGAATACTGAACTTGCAGCAAACCTATCATCAAATCAAGAATACTGAGATATCATAGAATCAAGCATGTTGAGATGTCACAGAATCAAGAATACTGGAACAGCATCAAATCAAGAATACTGAACTTGCAGCAAACCAGAGATATCGAGATATCATCAAATCAAGAATACTGAGATATCACATAATCAAGAATACTGAAACAGCATCAAATCAAGAATACTGAGATATCATCAAATCAAGAATACTGAGAGTTCATCAAATCAAGAATACCGTGATATCATCAAATCAAGAATACTGGAACAGCATCAAATCAAGAATACTGAGATATCATCAAATCAAGAATATCGAGATATCATCAAACCAAGAATATTGAGATAGCAGCAAATCAAGAATACTGAAATAGCAGCATATTAAAAAAAATGAGATATCATCAAATCAAGAATACGGAGATATCAAAGAATAAAGAATACTGAGATATCATCAAATCACGAATACTGAGATATAATCAGATCAAGAATACTGAACTTTTTGCAAACCAGAGATATCATCAAATCAATAATACTGTCATATCATCAAATCGAGCATGCTGAGATATCACATGATCAAGAATACTGGAACAGCATCAAATCAAGAATACTGAACTTGCAGCAAACCAGAGATATCGAGATATCATCAAATCAAGAATACTTGGATATCACATAATCAAGAATACTGAAACAGCATCAAATCAAGAATACTGAGATATCATCAAATCAAGAATACTGAGAGTTCATCAAATCAAGAATACCGAGATATCTTCAAATCAAGAATACTGAGATTTCACAGAACAAAGAATACAGGAACAGCATCAAATCAAGAGTACTGAAAAAGCAGCAAATCAAGAATACTGAGATGTCACAGAATCAAGAATACTGAACTTGCAGCAAACCTATCATCAAATCAAGAATACTGAGATATCATAGAATCAAGCATGTTGAGATGTCACATAATCAAAAATACTGGAACAGCATCAAATCAAGAATACTGAACTTGCAGCAAACCAGGGATATCGAGATATCATCAAATCAAGAATACTGAGATATCACATAATCAAGAATACTGAAACAGCATCAAATCAAGAATACTGAGATATCATCAAATCAAGAATACTGAGAGTTCATCAAATCAAGAATACCGAGATGTCATCAAATCAAGAATACTGGAACAGCATCAAATCAAGAATACTGAGATATCATCAAATCAAGAATATCGAGATATCATCAAACCAAGAAGATTGAGATAGCAGCAAATCAAGAATACTGAAATAGCAGCATATCAAAAAAACTGAGATATCATCAAATCAAGAATACGGAGATATCAAAGAATAAAGAATACTGAGATATCATCAAATCAAGAATACTGAGATATAATCAGATCAAGAATACTGAACTTTTTGCAAACCAGAGATATCATCAAATCAATAATACTGTCATATCATCAAATCGAGCATGCTGAGATATCACATAATCAAGAATACTGGAACAGCATCAAATCAAGAATACTGAGATATCATCAAATCAAGAATATTGAGATATCATCAAATCAGGTATACTGAGATATCATCAAATCAGGAATACTGAGATATCAACAATTCAAGAATACTGAGATATCATCAAATCAGAGATCTCGAGATATCGTCAAATCAAGAATACTGAAGTTGCAGCAAATTAGAGATACTGAGATATCATCAAATCAGAGATACTGAGATATCATCAAATCAGAGATACTGTGTTATCATCAATTCAAGAATATTGAGATATCATCAAATCAGAGATCTCGAGATACAATTAAATCAGAGATGCTGAAATAGCAGCAAACCAGAGATACTGAAATAGCAGCAAATCAGAGATCTCGAGATATAATCAAATCAGGAATAATGAAGTTGCAGCAAATCCGAGATACTGAGATATCATCAAATCAGAGATACTGAGATATCATCAATTCAAGAATATTGAGATATCATCAAATCAGAGATCTCGAGATATCATCAAATCAGAGATACTGAAATAGCAGCAAATCAGAGATACTGGAATAGCAACAAATCAGAGATACTGAGATATCATCAAATCAGAGATACTGGGATATCATCAAATCAGGGATGCTGGGATGTCATCAAATCAGTGATACTGGGATAGCAGCAAATCATGAATACTGGAATGGCAGCAAATCAGAGATACTGGGATGCCATCAAGTCAGAGATACTGGGATATCATCAAATCAGAGATATTGAGATAAGTTAAGATAGTTAACTTATCCTAACTTATCTTAACTTATTTTAACTTATCTTTGCTTATTTTCACTAGCATGCCTGTGCTAATTCCGCAGCATTGTGGAAGCATGCATATAGATAGAAAAAAGAGCAAACAATCTTATCATTTTCTAATTTCGTTTACATGATATGGCTAGATTATGCTTGTTGTATTCTTGTTGTATGTTTCACGCATGTTGTAATCCTAGATGGAAATAGCTTCCTAACTCAACTTATCTCTGTCTGGATGATCTCTAGTTTCCCCGACTGAGCGATACCTGTGATTCTGTGATGTTCCAATGTCGTTGATTCTGTGATAGACTCTAGACATTTCAGTATTCCATGATGGATTCTGTGATGTTCCAATATCGCTGATTCTGGGATGTTCCAGTACTCTTGATTCTGTGATGTGTCAATATCCTTGATTATGTGATGTTTCAATACTTGATTCTGTGATATCTCCGTATTCTTGATTCTGTGATGTTCCAGTATTCTCGATTATGTGATATCTCAGTATTCTTGATTCAAGGCTGTTCCAGTATTCTTGATTTGATGATATCTCGGTATTCTTGATTTGCTGATATTTCTGTATTCATGATTTGATGATATCTCCAGATCTCTGATTTGCTACTATCCTGGTATGCTTGATTTGATGATATCTCCAGATCTTTGATTTGCTACTATCCCGGTATTCTTGATTAGCTGATATTTCTGTTTTCATGATTTGATGATATCTCCCGGTCTCTGATTTGCTACTATCCTGGTATGCTTGATTTGATGATATCTCCAGATCTTTGATTTGCTACTATCCCGGTATTCTTGATTAGCTGATATTTCTGTATTCATGATTTGATGATATCTCCAGATCTCTGAATTGCTACTATCCCGGTGTTTTTGATTTGATGATATCTCTAGATCTCTGATTTGCTGCTATTTCAGTATTCGTGGTTTGCTGCTATTTCAGTTTCCATGATTCTATGATATCTCAGTATTCTTGATTTGCTGCTATTTCAGTATTTATGATTTGATGATATCTCAGTATTCTTGATTCGATGCTGTTTCAGTATTCTTGATTTGATGTTATCTCAATATTACTGATTTGCTGCTATCTCAATATCTCTGATTTGATGATATCTCAGGATCTCTGATTTGATAATATCTCAGTATTCTTGAATTGATGATATCTCAGTATCTCTGATTTGATGATATCTCAGTATCACTGATTTGCAGATATCTCGAGATCTCTGATTTGATGATATCTCAATATTTTTGATTTAATGATATCCCAATATCTTTGATTTGATGATATCCCGAGATCTCTGATTTGATGATATCCAAGTATCTCTGATTTGCTGCTATCTAAATATTTCTGATTTGATGATATCTCAGTATTCTTGATTTTATGATATCTCAATATCTCTGATTTGCTGCTATCTCGATATTTCTGATTTGATGATATCTCGAGATATCTGATTTGATGATATCTCAGTATCTCTGATTTGCTGCTATCTCAATATTTCTGATTTGATGATATCTCGATATTTCTGATTTAATGATATCTCAATATCTCTGATTTGCTGCTATCTCAATATCTCTGATTTGCTGCTATCTCGAGATCTCCCGTTTGATGATATCCCAATATCCCTGATTTGATGATATCCCAGTATTCTTGATTTAATGATATCTCAATATTTCTGATTTGATTATATCTCAATATCTCCGATTTGCTGCTATCTCAATATTTCTGATTTGATGATATCTCAAGATCTCTGATTTGATGATATCTCAGTATTCTTGATTCGATGATATCTCAGTACCCCCGATTTGATGATATCCCGAGATCTCAGATTTGATGATATCCCGAGATCTTTGGTTTGGTGAAGTTCCGGTATTCGTGATTCTGTGATATCTCAATATTCTTGATTCTATGATATCTCAGTATTCTTGATTCTTGATTCTGCCATATCTCAGTATTCTTGATTTGATGATGTTCCAGTATTCTTGATTCTGTGATATCTCAGCCTGCTTGATTCTATGATATCTCAGTATTCTTGATTCGATGCTATTTCAATAGTCTTGATCCGATGCTGTTTCAGTAGTCTTGATTCTATGACGGATTCCGTGCTATCCCAATATCTCTGATTTGATGATATCCCAGTATCTCTGACTTGATGGCATCCCAGTATCTCTGATTTGCTGCCATTCCAGTATTCATGATTTGCTGCTATCCCAGTATCACTGATTTGATGACATCCCAGCATCCCTGATTTGATGATATCCCAGTATCTCTGATTTGATGGTATCTCAGTATCTCTGATTTGTTGCTATTCCAGTATCTCTGATTTGCTCCTATTTCAGTATCTCTGATTTGATGATATCTCGAGATATCTGATTTGATGATATCTCAATATTCTTGAATTGATGATAACACAGTATCTCTGATTTGATGATATCTCAGTATCTCTAATTTGATTATATCTCAGTATCTCTGATTTGCTGCAACTTCAGTATTCTTGATTTGACGATATCTCGAGATCTCTGATTTGATGATATCTCAGTATTCTTGAATTGATGATATCTCAGTATTCCTGATTTGATGATATCTCAGTATTCCTGATTTGATGATATCTCAATATTCTTGATTTGATGATATCTCAGTATTCTTGATTTGATGCTGTTCCAGTATTCTTGATTATGTGATATCTCAGCATGCTCGATTTGATGATATGACAGTATTATTGATTTGATGATATCTCTGGTTTGCAAAAAGTTCAGTATTCTTGATCTGATTATATCTCAGTATTCTTGAATTGATGATATCTCAGTATTATTTATTTTTTGATATCTCCGTATTCCTGATTTGATGATATCTCAGTTTTTTTGATATGCTGCTACTTCAGTATTATTGATTTGCTGCTATCTCAATATTCTTGGTTTGATGATATCTCGATATTCTTGATTTGATGATATCTCAGTAATCTTGATTTGATGCTGTTCCAGTATTCTTGATTTAATGACATCTCGGTATTCTTGATTTGATGAACTCTCAGTATTCTTGATTTGATGATATCTCAGTATTCTTGATTATGTGATATCTCAGTATTCTTGATTTGATGATATCTCGATATCTCTGGTTTGCTGCAAGTTCAGTATTCTTGATTTGATGCTGTTCCAGTATTCTTGATTATGTGATATCTCAGCATGCTCGATTGGATGATATGACACTATTGTTGATTTGATGATATCTCTGGTTTGCAAAAAGTTCAGTATTCTTGATCTGATTATATCTCAGTATTCTTGATTTGATGATATCTCAGTATTCTTTATTCTTTGATATCTCCGTATTCTTGATTTGATGATATCTCAGTTTTTTTGATATGCTGCTATTTCAGTATTCTTGATTTGCTGCTATCTCAATATTCTTGGTTTGATGATATCTCGATGTTCTTAATTTGATGATATCTTAGTATTCTTGATTTGATGCTGTTCCAGTATTCTTGATTTGATGATATCTCGGTATTCTTGATTTGATGAACTCTCAGTATTCTTGATTTGATGATAACTCAGTATTCTTGATTTGATGCTGTTTCAGTATTCTTGATTATGTGATATCTCAGTATTCTTGGTTTGATGATATCTCGATATCTCTGGTTTGCTGCAAGTTCAGTATTCTTGATTTGATGCTGTTCCAGTATTCTTGATTCTGTGACATCTCAACATGCTTGATTCTATGATATCTCAGTATTCTTGATTAGTTGTAGGTTTGCTGCAAGTTCAGTATTCTTGATTCTATGACATCTCAGTATTCCTGATTTGCTGCTATTTCAGTACACTTGATTTGATGCGGTTCCAGTATTTTTTATTCTGTGATATCTCAGTATTCTTGATTCTATGATATCTCAATATACGTGATTCTGTGATATCTCAGTATACTTGATTCCATGATATCTCAATATACTTGATTCTATGATATCTCAGTATTCTTGATTCTGTGATATCTGAGTATTCTTGATTTGATGCTGTTCAAGTATTCTTGATTCTGTGATGGATTCCGTGCTATCTCAATATCTCCGTATTCATGATATCTCAGTATTCTTGATTTGCTGTTATTTCAGTATTCATGATTTGCTACTATCTCAGTATTCTTGATTTGATGATTTCTCAATATCTCTGATTCAATGCTATCTCAGTATCTCTGATTTGATGATATCTCAGTATTCTTGTTTCTGAGATATCTCAGCATGCTTGATTCGATGCTGTTTCAGTATTCTTGATTCTGAGATATCTCAGTATGCTTGATTTGGTACTGTTCTAGTATTCTTGATTCTGTGATATCTCAGCATGCTTGATTCTATGATAGCTCAAAAGTCTTTATTCCATGATATCTCAGCATGCTTGATTCGATGCAGTTTCAGTATTCTTGATTCTGTGATATCTCGGTATTCTTGATTTGATGCTGTTCCGGTATTCTTGATTTGATCATATCTCAATATCGCTGGTTTGATGGTATCTCAATATCTCTGGCTTGCTACAAGTTCAGTATTCTTGATTGATGATATCTCAGTATTCTTGATTTACTGATATCTCAGTATTCTTGATTTGATGCTGTTCCAGTATTCTTGATTTGATGATATCTCAGTATTTTTGATTTAATGCTGTTCCAGTATTCTTGATTCTGCGATATCTCGGTATTCTGGATTTGATGATATCTCAATATCTCTGGTTTGATGATATCTCAATATCTCTGGTTTGCTACTATTTCAATATTTTGGATTTGATGCTGTTTCAGTATTTTTGATTCTGTGATGTCTCAGCATAAGTTCTTGATTTGCTGCTATTTCAGTATTCATGATTTGATGATATCCCGAGATCTCTGATTTGTTACTATTTCAGTATTCATGATTTTCTGCTATCTCAGTATTCTAGATTGGATGCTGTTCCAGTATTCTTGATTCTATGAAATCTCAATATTCTTGATTCTATGATATCTCAGTATTCTTGCTTCTGTGATATTTCAGCATTCTTGATTTGATACTGTTTCAGTATGCTTGGTTTGATGATATCTCAATATCTCTGGTTTGTTGCAAGTTCAGAGTTCTTGATTTAATTATATCTCATTATCTCTGACTTGCTGCTATCTCGGTATTCTTGATTTGATGATTTTCCAATATCTCTGATTCAATGCTATCTCAGTATCTCTGATTCAATACTATTTCAGTATCTCTGATTTGATGATATCTCAGTATTCTTGATTCAATGAAATCTCAGTATTCTCGATTCTACGATATCTCAGTAATCTTGACTTGATGCTGTTCCAGTGTTCTTGATTCTGTGATATTTCAGCATTCTTGATTCTATGATATATCAGTATTCTTGATTCGATGGTATTTCAATAGTCCAGCTTCGATGCTTTTTCAGTATTCTTAAATCTGTGATGGATTCTCAACATCTCTGATTTGATGATATCTCAGTATCTCTGCTTTGCTGCTGTTTCGGTATTCTTGATTTCGTGATATCCCAGCATGCTTGATTCGATGCTGTTTCAGCATTCTTGATTCTGTGATATCTCGGTATTCTTGATTCGATGCTGTTTCAGTATTCTTGATTCGATGCTGTTTTAGTATCTCTGGTTTGCTGCAAGTTCAGTATTCTTGATTCTGTGATATCTCAGTATTCTTCATTTGATGCTGTTCCGTTATTCTTGATTCTGTGATATCTCAGTATTCTTGATTCGATGCTGTTCCGGTATTCTTGATTCTGTGATATCTCAGTATTCTTGATTGGATGACATCTCAATATCTCTAGTTTGATGATATCTCAATATCTCTGATTTGCTGCAGGTTCAGTATTCTTAATTTCATGATATCTCATATTCTTGGTCCTGTGATATCTCGGTATTCTTGATTTGATGATATCGCAATATCTCTGGTTTGCTACAAGTTCAGTATTCTAGATTTGATGATATCGCAGTATCTCAGTATTCTTGATTCTGTGATATCTCAGTATTCTTGATTGTGTGATATCTCAGTATTCTTGATTTAATGATATCTGAGATCTCTGGTTCGGTGTTATCACAATATCTCCGGTTTGCCCCGAGTTCAGTATTCTTGATTTGATGATATCTCAGTATTCTTGATTCTGTGATTTCCCGGTATGATTGATTCGATGCTGTTTCAGTATTCTTGATTCTGTGATATCTCAGTATTCTTGATCCGATGCTGTTCCAGTATTTTTGACTCTGTGATGTCTCAGTATTCTTTATTTGATGCTATTTCAGCATCCCTGATATTTCGATATCTCTGACTGGGTGAAATTTCAATACGTAACTCCACAAACATTACTAGAACCCCATTTTGAGTGTCATGATCGAGTGTGATATGTACAGGGATGATGAGGATTGCTTTGCTTCTTCTGATTTTGTTTAACTGCCGAGACTAGACCCGGAGCTGATGCCGTTTTGGATCGTGATGACGACTATCTTGTTCCGTCAGACTTTGCCCGAGGGCAAAATATTTTTTTGACGGGTTTTCATGATTGAGTAGAATATATAGTGATGGTATCAGTAAAGCTTTTTTCCAACAAGTATGAAAAAACTGCTACAATATGCAAGGGTTCCCCCTTCCACTATTTTTTTCTTTCAAAACGTCTGTATTACAAATGAGAAAATCGGGTAGGGTGTCCCCTTCCACTCTTTTTTTTCAAAACGTCTGTATTACAAATGAGCAAATCGGGTAGGGTCTCCACTTCCATTTTTTTTTTGTTCAAAAATGTCTCTTTTTATCAAATTTTGAAAGAGTCCCCCCTTACATATTTTAGTGATTTTCATGTTTTCGGGAGGAAAAAAGTGGCCTCGTACCCCCCTTTCTATACTACTTACGCACTTCTGAGTGACCGAGACGATTAAAGAGTAAAATCTAAATCTCGTAAAAGATTGTCGGACCGGTATTATTTTGGCTCATGGAAGACAGCTGGAAAAAGAGCTGTCACACTATGAAAAACTAGTTCTGAAGCCAGTCATATGCATTGATGTCAATCAATCAACTCACCTTAACTAATATAATGCTAAACATCCAGACTGGATTCTGTGATTTTGTTATTCTGTTTTTCTCTCAAATAAAAGCAAATGTTTATGCACATGTTTATGCTATTAAAGGCGTAACTGTTATCCTAAGTGACAGGAAACTGGATAACAAACGGAAGACCACATTAACCGCTGTTTTCCACCATTACAAGTCTATCATGTTGAACACGATAAGAGCTCTTCAATGCGCAATATAGATGAATATCGATTGACAACATCATATTGACCGAAACAACCTAGAGTTTAACTGTACCTAAGTTCAGCTGAACGCAATATTTAAACTGTCAATAGTATAGAAAATTGAGCCATCCCGAAGATGGTGTGATCTGACGGTGAACTTGGAACCTTCAATGAGATATTTTTATACCATTCCATGGCCAGCGGCGTATGGTTCCAGTTTCTAACAAAATGCTTTGCCCTCAACGAGAAAACGAGAAAACAATGGGCGAAATAAACAAAATGGAATTTAGTACGGAACATAGTTTGACTTCAACTTTATCTATATTAATAGTATACTGAACAAAAAAATTATCACGACTTTTTAGGGACATAGCTTGAACAAATGAACATTACTATAATTGTTTGAAGTTTTTAGAAATGGTTGGTAAGGATATGATTTTCAAAAAAGGGTGTTATCTGATTTTATTAGTTTCTAAGAGAAGTATCAGCATTACCTCCCATATAATAAATCAACCTATTTCATTATACAAAGTTATTGCTTAGAAAAAATGTAGTGTTTGACATTGACAAGGATTGCCCATTCTGTCATTGTTAAAAAACCGGTAAAATGTGTTCACAAAACATTGTTATTCTCAAACAAAAACATTCCAAATTTGGTAATTTTAAAATACCTCCCTTTTCATTGAAATGGGAATGATTTTCGAAAACCTATAAAAATATGTTCCCAACATATTTGCTTTATTCGTATCATCGACTTTGTTTACATTATTAATTGTCACTTTATCACTGACTCCGAACATACACGCCTTCGTATCTCGTCTATGGAACTAACATGCATTTTATGTGCTAAACTTATTTTGTTCAGTATATCACATAAAGTGCATACATTAACGGTATGTTTGTTTATCCAAGTTATATCATAGTGTATTCAAACACTAATCATGCATAATATATTCTATTCATTTAAGTACATTTTACATCATACAATTTACATGTATATGATTTACTTCACTAAATGTAAAATTAGAAACGGTATTCAACATTAAGCAACAAGCTTGAGAATTTGTATCCCGGTAGACAAATTATATTTTCCTTCAAATTATGAATAATATTTTACGGTTTTATGAGCTTTAGATACATATTTTTTAATATCCTCCTTGACTGTGCGATGACCGGATATACTGTGGACCCGATGATGGCGTCTACCTAAATCCTGACAGGACGGTAACTTTGATGCTTGTCGCCAATTTTGTCTTTTCATGCCCTTAATGGTTTATTGTTGCTTCTGTGGCTTCTCTAGCTTCTGTCAAGTCATTGAGTACTTGCTTTGTGACTTTCTACGCTTTTATATATATGTAAATTGGGCCTCCTGTGGTATTTTTGAGTTGCCGAAAATACCACAGGAATTTTTTAATTTTTTTAAACACACCTATCTACAAATCAGCATGAAATGCTGATTTTGCTGGTTATATTGTTTTACTTGATTTATTAAAACTTTTTTAAAATAGGGGTAGTGAAGATTGCAAGTTTAATTTTTTTATAGTTATCAAAATCACAACATATTTTTTTTTATATGATTAAACATCAATACGTCTAAATTTTAAGCACTCAGCATTATAATCTTTAAATTTCCAATAACTTGCCATTATTCTGACTGAAACTCCACCACAATCAGCACAAATTTTATTTTTTGCTTTTGTGCCTTTTTTACATTTTGAGCACGGCAATACATGACTTGTTTTTAATCTATACTTATGCAAACTGCAATAATTAGAATCTTTTGTAGTCTTATTTTTACAAGGATTGTGTAATCCAATTTTAAGAAATTTGCAAACATTAATTTCCATTGTTTCTTTTTGATATATTTTTTTATATTAAATAAAAAAAAATATAAGTATATCAAAAAGAAATAATGAAGACTGAAGAGATTATAGAAAATTTAATACGCCTGTTTGATACAGGTGTAATCGATAAGCAAACACTATCTAACGGTATAAATGCATTAAAAGAAGTTCCAAAGGAAACTCTAAAAGAGGTTAAATCTCAAACATTAGAAAATTTACTTAAGAGACGACGTGCTAAAAAACAACGTAAACGAGAAAAGCAGAAATATGATAAATTACAAGAAAATGTTATAAATGAACAAAAGCAGAATTATGCTAAATTACAGTAAAATGTTATAAATGAACTGAAAGAGTTTAATGATAGAAAATCTAAAGAAAGTATTTTAGAATTAAAACTGGTTGACAAGCCAATGTGTGGTTATTTCAAAGCATACGAAATATCTGCCAAAAAATATAAAGATCCTCGGAAACTACTCCATGATAAAAAATCTATCATTACGAAACAAATAACCAAAGAGCTGACAAAAATAAATGGAATAAAATTTCAGTTAGGTCTCACTGTAGAATTATTTAAAGATGATGGTGCTACAAAAAAATACACCACAGCAGTATTACATAGTGAACAAAATACAATTTTATCTTCTGAAAAAATAGATGAGTTGTATGATAAATCATCTGATGACATACAAGAAAATTTGGAAAGATTTACAAACACAGCATCAGGATTAGAAGTTGATTACTGTGTTACACTTTCTTTAAATTTTGCAAAGTATGAGCCACTAAAAGGTTCTACATATATTCCTTTATATATAGCAGTATCTGATAAGAAAGCAATTATAAATGTTATCAATAAAGATGATAGGTGCTTGGAAGTGTCATTGGTTTCTGCTCTTTGGCCTAATAAAAATAATCCAATCAAGATGTCTAGTTACAACAAACACATGGGTAAGTTAAACATGGATGGTATTGATTGTCCTACTCCGATTTCACAAATTCCAAAAGTAGAAAAACAAAACAATCTTGCTATTAATGTTTATGGATACATAGTGTCAAAGAAAAATAAAGTAACTGTTTTTCCATATAAAATTTCGGAGCAGCCAAAAAGCATAGAGAGAACTCATTTGATGCTAATTTCTAAGGAAACTGAAATTACTGATGATGAAATTACTGATGACGAGGGAATTTCCGATGATGAAATTTCCGATGACGAAGAGGGAATCATAGATGATAATTATGACCCTGAAACTATTGATGAGGGAATCATAGATGATAATTATGACCCTGAAACAGCTAAAGCTGAAAAAAAAGAAACAAAACATCATTACTGCTTGATCAAAGACATAAACAAATTACTTTATGATCAAAATAAACATCATGGTAAAACTTACTTTTGTGGTCGTTGCCTTCACGGTTACTCAGGAAAAAAACTACTTGAAAAACACAGAGAAGACTGTGAAGGTATTAACAAAAACTCTTGCCGAATCGAGATGCCAAAAAAAGGTACAATCACCAAATTTAAAAATTATCAAAAACAAATGCATGTACCTTATGTAATATATGCTGATTTTGAAAGTGTACTTAAACCCCAATTTTCTACATTTGGAAAAAAATCACAAATTACAAATGTGCATGAAGCTTGTGGATTTGGGTATCAAGTTGTTAGGTATGACGGTAAAGCAGAAAAGCCTATAATTTACAGAGGTAAAGATACTGTTGAAAAGTTTTTAAATTATTTGGAATGTGAAAAAAACAACATCAATAACATATTTGCTCATCCTAAACCATTAATAATGACACAGCAGAATAAAATAGATCATGAAAAAGCAACACACTGTTGGATATGCAAAAATATCATAAATAATGATAAAAACTGCAAAGTAAAAGATCATTGTCATTTTACAGGAGAATACAGAGGTGCAGCACATAAAAACTGTAACCTAAAACTAAAAATAAAACCAAACATAACAAACATTCCTATTGTGATTCACAACCTTAAAGGATATGATAGTCATCTTATCATGCAAAAAATAACCAAAATAACAAATAATATTACTTGCATCCCAAACAACGCTGAAAAGTATATTTCATTTAGTGCTGGGCAATTATTTTTTTTAGACAGTTTCCAATTTATGGCCTCATCTTTGGAAAAATTGGTTAAAGCAACAGACAAATCTGATTTTAAAATAACCAAAAATCAGTTTGGAGAACAAACAGATTTAATTTTACGAAAAGGTGTTTATCCTTATGAATATATGGATAACATGGAAAAATTCAAAGAAACAAAATTACCGCCCATAGAATTTTTTTATAGTAGTTTGTCAGATGAAAGTGTAAGTTCTGAAGATTATGAATATGCTCAAAAAATATGGAAAGAGTTTAACTGTAAAACTCTTGGTGATTATCATGATTTATATTTGAAAACGGATGTAACTTTGCTGGCAGATGTGTTTCAAACTTTTAGAAATACATGTATGAGTGCATACAAACTTGATCCTTTGCATTATTATACTGCCCCCGGATTATCTTGGGATGCATTACTAAATCATTCTGAAATAGAATTAGAACTTTTGTCAGACATTGACATGCATTTGTTTTTAGAAAAAGGAATGCGAGGTGGAATTAGCATGGTGTCAAAACGATATGCTAAAGCAAATAATTCATATGTTGCTGATTATAACCCTGACGATCAAAATAACTTTTTAATGTATTTTGATGCAAATAATTTATATGGTTGGGCAATGAGTCAATCACTTCCACATTCCGGTTTTATTTGGAAAAATAAAAACAAAAGTGGTCACTTTTCCAAACCAAAACTTGGTAAAGGACAAATACTTGAAGTTGATTTAGAATACCCAAAAGCACTTCATGAATTACATAATGACTATCCACTTGCGCCAGAGAAATTAGTAGTAAAAAAAGATTGGCTGTCTGCTTATCAAACAGGTTTGATGGAAAATAATACTATGACAGAACAACTAGTTCCCAATCTTCAGGACAAGAAAAAAAAATATGTGATACATTACAAAAACTTGGAACTGTACTTATCTTTGGGTATGAAGCTAAAAAAAGTACATAGAATATTAGAATTTAATGAAAAACCATGGATGAAATCATACATAAACCTAAACACAGAACTTAGAAAAAAAGCTAAATCAAACTTTGAAAAAGACTTTTACAAACTTATGAATAACTCTATATTTGGAAAAACAATGGAAAATCTCCGCAAGCGGACTGATATAAAACTAGTCCGAACTGATGGTTCTGAAAATGAAAAGATAAGAAAAATAATAGCCAAACCTAACTTTAACCGACGTATAAAAATTTCAGATGATTTATCAGCGGTGCATGTAAACAAAACAAAATTAACATTAAACAAACCAATCTATGTTGGGATGTCAGTATTGGATTTATCAAAGTACCATATGTATAATTGGTATTATAATACACTGAAAAAAAGATATGGAAGCGATTGTGATTTATTATAAAAAGATACTGACAGCTTGCTTGTAGATATAAAAGCAGAAGACGCATATAAAGATATGTCTGAAATGAAAGATGAGTATGACTTGAGTGATTACCCTGTTGAGCATCCAATGCACGATGATACAAATAAAAAAGTATTAGGCAAAATGAAAGACGAATGTGTTGGTGTTGCTATAGCTGAGTATATTGGATTAAGGCCCAAGTTATATTCTATTTTGAGAGCTGATGAACAACTCATTAAAAAAGCAAAGGGTGTAAAAACCTATGTAGTCAAAAAACATATAAACTTTGAAAACTACAAAGATGCATTATTTAACAAGAAAAAATATAACCATGAAATGAATATGTTGCGATCAATAAAACATCAAATATACGGCATAACAGTAAACAAAGTAACTTTGTCACCATTTTACTCAAAAAGATACATCCGAGAAGATGGAATCACAACTGATGCACATGGTTTTTATAAAAACTTATGAATTTGAGTATCAGCAGGAACAATAAGTAATTCTTCTTTGACAAATCCTCTCTGCGGCGCTGGTGCTTTCAAATAATAAACTCTTATACCTTGCGTCACCATATAACTTTTAATCTTGTGAATATCTACACTCCACATTGGATCAGTTGCTCTGCGTCTTCCACCTTCTTGTTCCACGGGTTGATATAAATATCTTACACTTGCATTCATACAGATAGGATCATCTTTTAATATTTTTGTTTCAACATGAGGAGGCTTTTTTGTCTCCGCCTTTATGGCTTTAACAACTTCTGGTAATCTCTTTACCCATTCTCTATTACGTTTTTGCGAATCTATTTCCTTAGCATACTGATAGCCAAACAATCTTTTAGCTAACGTTCTGTTAAATCTTTCCACTAAAGCTTGGTCTCTATGTATTTCTGTTCTGCCTCGTCTGATATTTACTTTGTGTTTTGCCATCAACTGTGATACTGCACCCATAAATTCTCTGCCTGGATCTACTTGTAATAACTTTGGATATTTTAGATGTCGACTGTATATTTTTTCAAATGCTTTAGCAGCTTCTTTACTATCCTTGGAAGTTAGTGGCTCTGCTTCTTTATATCTACTTGCAATATCAACAACAGTCAATGCATATTTATATGTCTTGCGTCCACGATCAAAGCCAAAAGTATCATGCGGTAAAAAAAACAAATCAGCTTGATGCACTCCATTTTTAGTAGAAACATCAAACCTGGGTCTAACTATTTTCTTTGGCGCAGGTAAATAAATCTGCCACACAGCTTGTTTCTTTAAAAATTCTAATGCCTTTTTTTCACTGACACCAGCCTCTTTTGCTAATTTTTTAACTGCTGTGTAACCTCTCCAAAATCCTTTTGGGCTGTAATAAATCTTTTCCATTTTTTCTACTAAAGATTAAACTTTATATAACTATAAAGAAAAAATGGATATCACAACTGCACAATTTGATGAACTGCTTGAAGAGCAATATCAAAATAGCACAAAGAAATGGACAGACTTGGAACTAAATAAAATATACACTATTACAGATACGAAAATAGTAGATACTGAATATGGTCCATCCATGGTATTGACATTATTAGACAACGGTGAAGTATGGGCGCCTGATCATCTCAAAAATAAATTAGAGAAGAGTGCTAAACCACCATATCATATTCGACCACTTGGATTGAAACCATGTAAAAACAACAAAAAAATTACGTATCATGCATATGACTTAGTCTTTTCAAAGTAAACATATTTAGTTATTCCAAATCTAAAGTAATTACAGTTTTAAACTATTTTTTTTTATGAACTCAATTTGTACGCCACAAATCCAGTTGCAGCCATGCCCACCAAAATAAACGTAAAAAATTATTTCTCTATTCTGTTGATCCGGAGATGGTGTATAAAAATCACTCAACTTGGGCTCCGGTTCCAAAAGCAAATGTTTACCAGTTATGTAATAATACTGTTTCATAGCTTGGTCCACATCATCAAAAGTCTGCTCTGCATGATGCTCTTTTTGCAGTTGCTTATTAATAAAATCTAATCTCTCTGTTCTTTTTTTATTCCACTCCGCTTGTGCTGCGTTTAATTGTTCCACTGCTTTGTCATGCCTTTGTCTTTCCTCATCTGAATGACTTCCCATTTTTGAAAAGAAATAATTTGAACCGCTAAACGCCAATGCATTTGTTAATGCGCCACCTATCATCATTGCTACTGCACTTGCCATTTTTTTTTGATATATATTTTTTAAAATTATTTCATAATATCCGCAGGAATAATACCTTGCTTAATCAACATATCCCTCGTAGCCATTGCTAACATTATATCCACAGACAGCATCCCAAAATCTGTCATATTAAAATCCACTTTAGGGGCTGGTCTTTTTAGTAGTTTTTTGCCAATCTCAGAATATCCAACAGTTAGAAGTGTTTCCACTCCAGCATGATACATCATATTTACAATTTGTTTTCCGTCAATACTTGCTGCCATTTTTTTATATTATTTTTATATTATTTTTTTAAATAAATTATTAAAAACAATCAAACGGGTCTTTTGGTGCAACACGAACAGCAGCTTGCACAGGTTGCGTAGCAGTGTGCGTAGCACATTTCTTGTTATAAATATACAAACCCAACCCAGCAATGCCTAATAAAACCACACACGGTGGAATATAATTTTTGTATACGTTTATTTTGATTTTTTCTGGTTCTTCTTCACCTATTGTTATTTTTGTTATTTGATTTGCAGCATTTTGATTTGTAACATCTTGAAGCAAACGCTTTGCCTTTCTTGCCGCTGCTCCTTTTTTTCCAGCTTCTATTCTTTTTGGATTTTTTACTTTTTGTTGTTCAACAGGTATAACTTCACTCTCTTGGTTCTCCATTTATATTATCTATATTTTTATTTTTATTAAAATCAATATGTCTAACAGTTGTCAGTATTGCTGTAAATGGTGCTAAGCACATTCCATACCTGTAATACAACTCACAACAAGCACTTGTCAAAGCATGATTAATAAATGGGTCTTCCTCCAAATCTTCTATCAGCTTTGGTGGATTGGTTACATTGAAATATTTTGATACTCCCATCACATACAAGTTAATAAAAGAATTACCTAAAGTCTTGGTCATGCTCGCCCCAAGCCGTGCTTCATATCTGCAGTAAAGTTTGTTAATTTCATCCGGGGACATACCATCTATGTTTGTGAGTTGTATTTCTTTACCCAAATATTGACGACTACCGCCGCCAGCCACTATGGCTGATAATCTTTCTTTTTTTGTTTCTTGTTGCTTTGATTCATCTGGTTCCGTCTGTTCCGATATATTTTGTAATAGTTCTTCCGCATTCATTTTTATATTAGTAATCTTATTTTTTATCTTGAAATAAATATAAAATACAAAACAACTAACTGCGATATTCATGCAACTAGTAATTGTTAGTATTGTTAATAGCATTGTTATTAACATTGCTATTTTTTCTATTAACATTATTACTTTGCTGCAAGCATTGCTATTAACATTACTAATTTGCTATGAGCAATGCTATTAGCAATACTATATTCATGGTCAGTATTGCTATTAACATTGCTACTTTGCTGTTAGTATTACTATTAGCAACAGTTGTAAAAAAAGGTATTATACCTGCGGATATTATGAAATAAATATATTTTGTAATAATAAAAAAATATCATATAAGAAAAAATGGATTTGAAAATAACAGACGGTGAAATTAGTGATTATAACAAAAATTAAATAGCACTGGATGTTATGACAAGAGATGACGTAAAATGTTGTATATGTGTTTCAGAAAGTGATTTTTTACAAACGTACGAAAAAGGTGCACAGGAAACGCCTGTAATTTCTGTGACAAAGGATGGCGTAGAATATTTTATATGTGAGCCAAGAGGGTATGTTTTACAAGCCCCGGAAAACATGAGTAGTGATGTTGTACCGATATTGGTTAGTGCATTGAGTGTATGGGTTATATGGGACACTCTAGATTGTATTTTTTTTTTTTTTATTCTACCCAATAACCAGTTGGTTGGTCAGTCCTCAAAATTAACTTCGAATATTTAGTCTTAGCTAAAGCTTTTCTTATTCTGGTTCTCTCCTCCAACGTCTGAACAACATCATTTTCTCTCAAACAATTTTCATAACTATCTCTGTCCTTAGTGTAAAATACACACAACCATTTTGCTTGCTCTCTCAAATCTTTCAATACAGAATTATATCTCTGTGATATAACCCACACTGATTGTTTGGCGTGACGACCAGAAAATGCCAACTCTGACAACATATATTTTTTCTTTGTTAATTCTTTTGTGGCTGAGCAATCGTCAATAATGTATAATGTGGGCTGGCCAGCATATCTTTTGAAAAATAAACGCAACAGTTCTTGTAACATTTCTTTACCGTTGCTAACAGGATTGACAATTATTATTTTTTTATCTTTTGGGTTTTTCACATCTCCTATCCAGGATCTATTTTTATAAGCCTCGTTCCACTCTATGGTTGGACACAATATAATTATATGTTTAAAAACTCCAACATACTCTTGTTCAAGTATGTCAAGAACAAACTCTGTTTTACCACAGCCTGTCTGACCACAAATAATGGCACTGTGTGAATATTTAGGATATTTTTGTTGTAAACTAGTATCGTACTTCTTTGAATCTTCCATCTTCGAAATTGATTTGCGCATCTTGTATTATATATATATAAATATTTAAAGTTTGATCTGCATCTGCTTTTTTATTTATTAATATCGTTATGCCTTCACTGCCGTTTTCTATTCTTCTTCCACTGCCGTATAATAAATTGTCCTCACATGTTCTAAGGTCAAGCCACAAAGCATATGATTTTGTCAAATAAGTCTCAAGAGAAACATTGGTAAAGTTTAAGTCCCTCGCTGCTATTTCTGTCTCTTTGTTTCTTTTTGATGTTAAAGCAAAATATTTGTTGATTTCATCCCAATGTTGATATGCCTTCATGCCCTGACTATACAACTGATTTGGTACTCCCTCTATTGTCATTTCAACCTTTTCAATCTTTGGGTTGTAATAGGTTTCTGCGCTTGTTCTTTCTGGGTCTTCAAACAGCATTAAAATACCTTTCATTCTCTGTGCTGGTACATTAATGTTGATATTCCAAAGGGTTTCAGATTTGTTTGCTGTTATTTTTCTATGTCGCAAGATACGATCATACATAAATACTATCTTACCATTGATTTGCTGTCTTATTTGTCTGGATAATTCAACATCACTAACCGTATCAAATTCCAAGCAGATATTTTTTATTACATCAGATGCATCAGCATCAGTGCTTTTGATAACTTTGTTATAATCGTTAAACGTTAATTCATATTCTAACCTATCACCAAGCCCCGCTTGATAAAATGGCATATGACTTTCTAACATTTCAAAGTCCAGTGGAATACAAAATCTATTTCCATAAGCTGCTGCTATAGCTTCATCTCCGGTGTCTGAGGAAGCATCTCCCGCGCTAACTCTATGTTTTAGCATGTTTGATTTATCAATACCTTGGTAAGCTGTGTTTAATCGTTCAGTAGGGCTTTTCCCTAAATCTACATAACAATGATATATATCACTGTCATCTATTGACATGACTTCGTTGCCACTTATTCTTATTGTCATTTTTTTTACAATTGTTCTACCCAGATTTTGAAATAGAGTAGCGTTGGCGTCTGTTCTGCTTTTAAGTTCTATTTCAAAGGCAAGACGAGCAGTACGAGGAACTATCACATCATTAGTACTTAGATTGGATAATCTTACAAGCAGTTGCTGGTTTTGGTCTATTGTTGATGGATTATTAGTTATTACTACACTTGTGCGGATGCCTTTGGCACCATGAGGTTCTCTTAGTTTTCTATGAGGGCTGAGTTTGTTTCCGTAAGCCGACATTGTTTTTATTTTTTAAATATATTTTTTAAAATCAAATAAAATAAACAATGGCTGAAGGAGGATTTGAAAATCCTGTGTTTGATCCAGATATTGATATGACTGAAGAAGACTTGGAAGACTTGGATAAATTACTTGAAGACAAATTTATACAACCTGACCCATAATTCCAGAGACAAATTGTAAATGAAAATAACTATATTGATCAGCTTCAAGGGAAAGATAAAACAGAAGAACAGCTTACACAAAAAAAGTGGTTAGTAGATCAATTTTTTACTGAAGTTAATGCTGAAATCAGCGGAATTGATTATAAAAATGATTTTAGAGTGGCTGAGGACGAAAACGGTAGACCAATGTTATATGCAGTTCGGCTGGGAACGGATGATGTTCCACTTACCTATTATAAGGAAAATAATCCAGAAGAACCAATCAAGTTTTATGTGCTGGACACTCTACTTAGAAAAAATGGCATTGACTTCGTAAAAAATAATTTAAAAATGTATGATTATTTAGTTCCACGTGAAAGAAAGGCTCAGGGTAGGGCAGAATTAGCATCCTTGGCAAAAATAGGAGATACCCTCACAAAAGCAGGAGAAGACATACCAATGCAAACTTTTTCAACAACTGAAGATGTACAAAATACAGTAGATGAGGTAAATATAATTGAGAGTAATTTGAGTAATATAATAGATGAAACTCATCCTAAAACTGTTGTTCAAAAACAAGGTCCAACAATGCGAGAGATACGAGGTTTAGATAAGGTATTGCAAAGCTTTCGCGGAGAACTTACTAATAATCTTTCAAAGCTCACTGAGCTTGATAAAGACATAACAAAAGAAAAACAAAAATTAGAACAAGTTAGCACCCCCGGGCAGGAGGATGAGTTTCAACAAGAGCGCCTACGTGACAGAATAAAAAAATTAGAAGATGAAAGAAGTGCACGACTTGAAGCGGCGAGTAAAAACAAAGAAGCATTACGCAGTCAAATAAACAGAATAAAAGAAACTATAAATAAGGTGTTAAAAGAAGACACAACATTGGGTGAGAGGATCAAAACCTTGTTTAGGGAGCAAGGTATTACTATTGTTAGTATTTTGACTGCCTTTGGTATGATTATTGGGGTATTAGTTGATACCATTATTCCTACAACAGGAGGGGGGACTGCACCTGTTCCGACTCCAAAACCTGATCCATCAAGTGTAAAAGACTGGATAAAAAAACAACTATTTAATCTTGGTAAACTTCATGCCAACCTAGCTGGTAAAGCTGCTGCAGCACTTCCAGGAGTTATTGGTGCAATAGTATCATGGCTTTTATCTGCAACAGGTAATGTTATTAATTGGCTTGGTAACAATCTATGGGCTTTGCTTGTGTTTGTTTCCGGGTTGTTGTATGTGGCAGCCAAAGAGTGGTTCAGTAAATCTCGTAAATAAGTAATGCAGCAAGACCTATTACTATAGTACCAACAATTATAGTTGTTTTGTTATCTTCGTATTCAATCGCTATTTTTTGTATTTCTGGTGGGTTATGTTCCACAGTTTTATGTATTGATTTATCAAAGTCAGAATGTTCCGATAAAAATTTCTTTGTTGTGGTGCCTTGAAAAGGTTGAATAATTTTTGGTGGCACTGGTTTTACATTTACATCATTATTCAATCCTAATGCTTGTGCATCGGTTGCTATTACAATTACATTATTGTAGTCTTGTATTGTTCCGATTCTTAATTCCATGTTACTCGGAGACATGTACAATCCACTACCATAGACAAAATTTACTTTACTTCTTGCATATTTTAGGGTGTTTTCAAATCTTGAAATTTGACTGGGCAAGTCGATGGGGCTATTTATTGCGTCCTCGACATTTGCTAAAAATTGTTTCTGTGCATCAAATGCTGTTCCAGTTCCAAGTATATCTGTTCTTGTTTGTGATTGTGAGCCAAGGATTGCCCAGCAGTATGTTCTTATGCTGTCATTGATTCTTTCTACTCCGGCTCTTGTAAATCCAAATGAACAATCTAGTATAAAAGTAGACCAGCTGTTGTCAGCCTCAGATCCTTGTGCAATGTAATCAATGTGATATGTTTTATCACTCTCATAGACTGTGAAACTCATCGTTTTGTTGTCGTATACAGTATTTACCAAAGGATGATAACCAATATTTGTCCAGTAATTATAAATTGTTCCTAGACCATTACTATAGCTTTGTTTCTGTCTCCAGTCTGAATTTAGGTCAACGTTAAACTCCTTGCATATTCTCTCGTATGCGTTTCGGTTATATGTGTTATTAAACTCATTCCAATTTGAGTCTTGCGGCATTGCTACACTCATCTCAAATAATATTCTTCTGACTTGGTAATAGACATGAAATCAAAATAATGAACCAATCAAGGCATCAGCTTTTAGATGATTGTTGAAATCAATGCCACATCCAGTTGTCGCACACCAAATAGCAAAGTTTAACTGATTCTGCCAAAATAACATCCAATCTGTTCCCCAGCTTTGAACTATAGCATCTGATTTGATGTATGGGAGTTTGTATTTTTCAAAGACATTGGGAAATGATGCTTTAAAGTCGATACCTTCTGATGTAATGACTATGTTTTGATTTATTATATCTATCACTTTCTTGCTGAAAGTATTTAAATATTGAGCATCCGGGTTATATTTGAATTCTTTAGAAATCATTTTTATTTGTGTTTTTATATATATATATTAAAAAACATGTTTCATACAATTTCAAACATAGACAACTCTATTAACTTACAACAGTATATCGATAATAGAGATGGAACGAAGCGCGTCGGATTAAAAAGTTTTACATACACTATCGGTTGGTATAATATTATTCATGAAACCATAAAGACACGAAACCCAGATAAAATAGAACATTTACCAGGTGGGCTCTATAACTTTCAAGACTTGGTAGAATATTTTAAAAAGCTAAATGAAAATATTATCCTGGACAGTATTGTCCAAATTGGTACAGCCATTATACATACGCCAATAGAGACACGAATGTCAAGCGGTCTTTCAAAAATGCTGGGATTCAAGGACAGAAAATGGTTGACAGGTACTACTTTAGGAGATTACCCAATTGATTTAGCTCCTTATAAACAGCTATATGTTCATCTGAAACAAGTTAATACGAGTAGTAATTATTTCAATGGTGCACCAAGCACTATTATAGGGGTTGTGCCTGTAGTAAATAAGCAGTTTGGAGATATAGTATATACAAGTTTTTATCCTGAATATCACTGTCTTATGAATGGTGCAATTACTGAATTGAAAATAGAAGTCAGAGATGAGTATGGCAACAAGATATTTAATCACGGTTTGCCTATGAGTTGTGTTTTAGAAATTATTTAAAAAATATATTTTTATAAAAAAAACAATGAGTATATATGGACCAACAAGACCTAAAAAAACAGAAGACTTAGAGGCTTTGATAAATGATGTTCAAAATTTATATAGGCGAATTGCGCCTTTTGTTGACCAGTTTAATCATTTAAAAAATAGAGTTGATAATCTTAAATATGGGATTATAACAATATTTGCAGAGGCTAAGGGCCCACTTGTGTCAAACAGAATACTCTCATTTGGTAACGGCGGGGCAGAAAAAAATGTGGGGCATGTAATGACACGCAGTGGACGGATTATGGGAATAGGTTTAGCATGTGAACGATTAGTTGGTGACGTAACTGTAATAGTTTCTGTCAATGGTGTTGAACAACCAAATTATGGTATAACGCTTCACATCATTCCACGCAATCATGATAACTTTGATAAACCTTTAGAGATTGGCGCTGGTTCTGTTGTTAACTTTGTATGCAAGGTTGCCAACGCTACAGCTGTAAATACGGTGGCATCATTATTAATTGAATTAATTTAATTTTTTATTTATTAATAAAAAATGAAGCAACCAACAGCACCAAGTATATATCCTGAGTTGCCAGTGGAAGACGGACAAAATTATAGATTACAAAAGATTTCAGGAATTGAAAAAAAGTTAATTACAGAACGAGATATACGTCAGTCACTTTATAAAAAATATAAACGTGGTATTAATATTACAGATGGAATTGACACTACCTTGATATCAGCAGGTGTGATTATGGCTGGGATTGGATTTGTTATTCCAGTTGTGTTACCTTTGGAAATAGCAGCAATAGTATGTGGAGCTACAGGTGTTTGTGTTAATTTTATCAGACGCAAGCTTAATGTAAAAGCTCAAAAACATCATGAAATAAAAACTTTGGCAGAGGCTAAGTTAAATAGTATAAAGCAGTTAATATCAAAAGGTTGAGTGATGCACAAATATCTGATCAAGAGTTTAAGATGATTTTAGATGAGTTAGATAAATATTATAGTTTAAAAGAAGACACCAAACAAAAAAAGGCTAAAATAAGTGAAGCTCAAAAAAAAGAACTAGTAGAGCAGGGAAGAAAGGAAGCAATGGCAACATTACAAAAAAGTCTAAAAAGTGTGTGATAAATTGTTTTAGTAATGTGTATGAGTACGATCCACCACCTTTGTATTCAAGGTCAGAAAATTGTTAATTTAAATGTAATTTTAATAACAAATCAACAAATTTGTTTTGTATTAAATAAACATTTTATAATTTTGATAACTTATAAAAAAAATTAAACTTGCAATCTTCACTACCCCTATTTTAAAAAAGTTTTAATAAATCAAGTAAAACAATATAACCAGCAAAAGCAGCATTTCATGCTGATTTGTAGATAGGTGTGTTTAAAAAAATTAAAAAATTCCTGTGGTATTTTCGGCAACTCAAAAATACCACAGGAGGCCCAATTTACATATATATCTTTTCTATATTCATATATACATGATCATCTTTGTGTTATACCTATAGTGCCTATTTCTGCTGCCTAGTTTGTACGAAGATATAACCTGGTGGGGATTTCTATATTTACTCTGTATCGTTTCATTAGGATGACAATAGGGTAAGAGTGCGGTTTGATGACCCCAAGCGGCATTTTTTTGCCACTGACCATTCCAATGCGGTAGCCTTATTGTCAACCATTTCATGTTTGTGATGTGAATATACCATGCATTATATTTGTCCTTGTTATTGTGGTTTGTTTCCATGCGTTGTTTTGTTTGACTGTGGTCTTTGAATGCTACATTCCTGTTCTACTTTTATATCTACTTTTAATGACTATGTATAAAGCCAAACACGCTGAATAAAGCCAAAAGTTCGGATACTACCGCAACATTCCTCGACCTTGATCACTCGAATTTTAATGATTTCTTGAATACTAAAATCTGTGATAAGAGAGATGTCTTTGATTTTGTTAAATATCCACACATGGATGGGGATGTACGTCGTGCTACATCATACGGGGTGTATATCTCCCAGCTCATTCGTTTTGCTAGAGCTTGTAATGATGAAAAATCAAGTCATTACATGTTAACTCACTCCCGGGGAATCTTTACGCAGCGAGGACAGGTTAGTGTATTAGAACGAAAGATAGTGTTGCGTGGTTTAAAATGGATCAACTTACATTTTCTTCTCATATTAAGCAAAAAGGCAAAAACTTGTTTTTTTGTTATATTTTTGGTACACCCAGGATTTTATAGGATCAGCCGTACTAAAAATAGGATCTATATAGTACGAAATATTTCATCAAATTATTAGTTGGTACTAACGATTTTAGGGACGTAAAGTACCACAGTGCTAATATTTTAGAGAATGGCGACGTTAAGAACTATTTTGGGATGTGTCGATTTATTAATTGCTTTCGGCTTCTACTTATTATGAGCATAACTTTGACTAAACTTTAATGAACAAATTTACGTATCTGAACTATAGTACTGTCAATAAACGTATCATACTTGAATAAGAATTATTAATATTTGCGTCATCATTGTTTTAACGAGACACACTGCAATATTGATAATGTTTAAACACACGAATATATTATTTAATTACATGTATATGCAAGCAGATGATACTGTATTACTAAATCTAGGTGATAGATGCGTTATAACTTCTTCAAGATTGCCGTGTGCACCTTTAATTCGTAAATTGAAGGTACATTATGGTTGTTATAGTATCTATAATGCCTTGACAACGATGGTAACAGTGACTTCTCGATTTTGATATAACATTCTAGTGTGTATTTTTTGTTAAAATAAAATTATTGGATTATATTTTAAATACAGAATTGAATTTTGAATAAGAGGTGGAGCTTATATGCCCCCGTCGTCGTATGTAGGGTGGACATAAATTAAAGAGCAGGCGTGTCCGTCCTCCGTCCTGAACGTTGTCCAATAGTTTTCACGGATTGTTAGGAAATTGAACAGGATGATTCACAATGATGACAAGATGTACATATATTATATATTCTGTGATGAATTATAGAAATTTCCCAGTTTGAGAAAATCTAACATATCCCTTCCTCTACTGTGCTATCTCGCCTAGTGTGCAAGATAGCACAGTAGCCAAATGTTATGAACTAAACGATAGACGTCACGATATTACGTCACGAATTGACGTCATGATATTACTCCGCGCTGTCGCCAAAGGAGTGACAGAAGAAGGAATACTTGTGTCAAAAGACGACTGGAAAGAAATTCATCACAGAATATATATTATATAGTTTAATTAACATTTTTACGTTAGAGCTACAGATCTCTGTCCAGGGTGGTTTTGCTCAAGGGCTTTAGAGGTACAGACCTCTGTCCTTTGGGGTTTCGCTGCAGGGCTGTAGAGCTACATACCTATGTCCTGTGTGGTTTCGCTCCCTGACTTTAGAGCTACAGACCTCTGCCCTGTGTGGTATCGTTCCCTGGTTTTAGAGCTACTGACCTCTGTCCTGTGTGGAATAGCTCCCTGGCTTTAGAACTACAGACCTCTGTCCTGCGTGGTTGCACTACCTGAATTTAGAGCTACATACATTTGTCCTGGATGGTTTCGATCCCTGGCTTTAGAGCTTCAGACCTTTGTCCTGTGTAGTTTCCCTCCATGACTTTAGAGCTACAGACCGCTCTCCTGTGCGGTTTTGCTCTGTGGCTTTAGAGCAACATACATCTATCCTGAGTGGATTCGCTACCTGACGTTAGAGCTACAGACCTTTGTCCTGTGTGGTTTCTCTACATGGCTTAAGATATACAGACCTCTGTCCTGTGTGGTTTCGCTACCTGACTTTAGAGCTACAGACCTCTGTCCAGGGTGGTTTCGCTCCCTGGTTTTAGAGCTACAGACCTTTGTCAAGTGTAGTTTCTCTCCCTGACTTTAGAGCTACAGACCGCTGTCCTGTGTGATTTCGGTACATGACGTTAGAGCTACAGTCCTCTGTCCTGTGTGGTTTCTCTCCATTGCTTAAAATATACAAACTTCAGTCCTTTGTGGTGTCGCTCCCTGGCTTTAGTACTACATACCTCTGTCCTGTGTTGTTTTGTTACCTGACTTTAGAGCTACAGACTTCAGTGATGTGTGGTTTCGCTACAGGGCTTTATCGCTACAGACCTAAGTGCTGTGTGGTTTAGCTCACTGGATTTAGAGTTACAAATCTCTGTCCTGTGTGGTTTCGCTCCCTGGTTGTAGAGCTACAGACCTCTGTCCTGTGAGGTTTTGCTACCTGGACTGTCCTGTGTGGTTTTGCTCCAGGGCTTTAGAGCTACAGACCTTTGTCCTGTGTGGTTTGCTCTCCGGCTTTAGAGCTACAGACCAATGTCCTGTGTGGTTTTGCTCCCTGGATTGTCCTGTGCGGGTTTGCTCCCTGGCTTTAGAGCTGAAGACCACTGTCCTGTGTGGTTTTGCTCCAAGGCTTTAGAGCTACAGATCGCTGTCCTGTTTGATTTTGCTCCTGGGCTTTAGAGCTACAGACCTCTGTCCTGTATGGTTTCGCTACCAGAATTTAGAGCTAAAGACCTCTGTCATGTGTGGTTTCGCTCCCTGAATTTAGAGCTACAGACCTTTGTACTGTGTGGTTTCGCTCCCCGGCTTCAAAGCTACAGACCTCTGTCCTGTATGGTCTCGCTCCCTGGCTTTAGAGCTACAGACCTCTGTCCTATATGGTGTCGCTCCCTGGATTTAAAGTTACAGACCTCTGTCCTGTTTGGTTTCGCTCCCTGGCTTTAGAGCTACAGACCGTTGTCGTGTGTGATTTCGCTCACTGGCTTTAGAGCTACAGACCTCTGTCCTGTGTGGAGTCGCTCCCTGACTTTAGAGCTACAGACCTCTGTCATGTGTAGTATTTCTCCCTGACTTTAGAGCTACAGAACACTGTCGTGTATGGTTTTGTTCCAGGGCTATAGAGCTACAGATCTCTGCCCTGTGTGGTTTCGCTACATGACGTTAGAGCTACAAATTTCTGCCCCGTGTGGGTTTGTTCTAGGGCTTTAGAGCTACAGACCTATGTCCTGTGTGGTTTAGCTCCCTGACGTTAGAGCTACAGATCTCTACCCAGGGTGGTTTCGCTCCAGGGCTTTAGAGGTACAGACCTCTGTCCTGTGTGGTTTCTCTGCAGGGCTAAAGAGCTACAGACCTTTGTCCTGTGTGGTTTCGCTCCCTGACTTAAGAGCTACAGACCTCTGTCCTGTGTGGTATCGTTCCATAGCTTTAGATCTACAGACCTCTGTCCTGTGTGGAATAGCTCCCTGGCTTTAGAGCTACAGACCTCTGTCCTGTGTGGTTGCGCTACCTGACTTTAGAGCTACAGACACCTGTCCTGGATGGTTTCGATCCCTGGCTTTAGAGCTACAGAACTATATGCTGTGTAGTTTCTCTCCCTGACTTTAGAGCTACAGACCGATCTACTGTGCGGTTTCGCTCCGTGGCTTTAGAGCTACCTGATGTTAGAGCTACAGACATCTGTCCTGTGTGGTTTCTCTACATGGCTTAAGATATACAGACATCTGCCCTGTGTGGTGTCGCTCCCTGGCTTTAGAGCTACAAACTTCTGTCCTGTGTGGTTTCGCTCGCAGCCTTTAGAACTACAGACTCTGTCCAGTGTGGTTTCGCTACCTGACTTTAGAGCTACAGACCTCTGTTCTGGGTGGTTTCCCTCCCTGGTTTTAGAGCTACAGACGTTTGTCCTGTGTAGTTTCTCTCTCTGACTTTACAGCTACAGACCTCTGTCCTGTGTGGTATCGTTCCCTGGTTTTAGAGCTACTGACCTCTGTCATGTGTGGAATAGCTCCCTGGCTTTAGAACTACAGACCTCTGTCCTGCGTGGTTGCGCTACATCACTTTAGAACTACATACATCTGTCCTGGATGGTTTCGATCCCTGCCTTTAGAGCTTCAGACCTTTGTCCTGTGTAGTTTCTCTCCCTGACTTTAGAGCTACAGACCGCCCTCCTGTGCGGTTTTGCTCCGTGGCTTTAGAGCTACATACATCTGTCCTGTGTGGTTTCGTTACCTGACGTTAGAGCGACAGACCTCTGTCCTGTGTGGTTTCTCTATATGGCTTAAGATATACAGACCTCGTCCTGTGTGGTTTCTCTACCTGACTTTATAGCTACAGACCTCTGTCCTGGGGGTTTCGCTCCCTGGTTTTAGAGCTACAGACCTTTGTCGTGTGTAGTTTCTCTCCCTGACTTTAGAGCTACAGATCGCTGTCCTGTGTGATTTCGTTCCCTGGCTTTAGAGCTACAGACATATGTCCTGTGTGGTTTCGGTACCTGACGTTAGAGCTACAGACCTCTGTCCTGTGTGGTTTCTCTCCATTGCTTAAAATATACAGACCTCATTCCTGTGTGGTGTCGCTCCCTGGCTTTAAAGCTACAGACCTCTGTCCTGTGTCCTTTTGTTACTTGATTTTAGAGCGACAGACCTCTGTCCTGTGTTGTTTCACTCCCTGGCTTTAGAGTTACAGACCTTTGTCCTGTATAGTTTCGCTCCTGGATTTAGAGCTACAGATCTCTGTCCTGTGTGGTGTCGACCCCTGACTTTAGAGCTACAGACCTCAGTGCTGTGTGGTTTCGCTCCCTGGCTTTAGAGCTACAGACCTCTTGATGTGTGGTTTCGCTACAGGGCTTTATCGCTACAGACCTAAGTGCTGAGTGGTTTAGCTCACTGGTTTTAGAGTTACAGATCTCTGTCTTGTTTGGTTTCGCTCCCTGGCTTTAGAGCTACAGACCATTGTCGTGTGTGGTTTCGCTCCCTGGCTTTAGAGCTACAGACCTCTGTCCTGTGTGGAGTCGCTCCCTGACTTTAGAGCTACAGACCTCTGTCATGTGTAGTATTTCTCCCTGACTTTAGAGCTACAGAACACTGTCATATATGTTTTGTTCCAGTGCTTTAGAGCTACAGATCTCTGCCCTGTGTGGTTTCGCTACCTGTCGTTAGAGCTACAGATATCTGCCCCGTGTGGGTTTGTTCTAGGGCTTTGGAGCTACAGACCTATGTCCTGTGTGGTTTCGCTCCCTGACGTTAGAGCTACAGATCTCTGTCCAGTGTGGTTTCGCTCCAGGGCTTTAGAACTACAGACTCTGTCCTGTGTGGTTTTACTCAATGGCTTTAGACCTACCGATCTCTTTGCTGTGTGGTTTTGCTCCCTTGCTTTAGGGCTACAAACCTCTGTCCTGTGTGGTTTCGCTCCCTGGTTTTAGAACTACAGACCTTAGTTCTGTGTGTTTTCTCTCCTTGGATTTAGAGCTACAGGTCTCTGTCCTCGGTGATTCTGATCCATGGCTTTAGACATCTGTTCTGATTAATTTTGATCCATGACTTTAGAGCTACAGTTCTCAGTGCTTTGGGATGTCGCTTCATGGCTTTAGAGCTATAGACCTCTGTCATGTGTGTTTTTGTTCCGCGGCTTTAGAGATACAGGCCTCTGTACTGTGTGGTGTCGCTCCCTGGCTTTAGAGCTACTGACCTCTGTCCTGTGTGATTTCGATCCTCTGGCTTTAGAGCTACATACCTCTGTTCTCTGTGGTTTCTCTCCTTGACATTAGAGCTACAGACCTCAGTCCTGTGTGGTTTGGCTCCATAGCTTTAGAGCTAAAAAAAGACCTCTATCCTGTGTGGTTTCGCTCCTTGACTTTAGAGCTACAGACCTCTGTCCTGCGTATTTTCATTTTCTAGCTTGATAGCTACAGACCTCTGTCCTGGGGGGTTTCGCTCCCTGGTTTTAGAGCTACAGACCTTTGTCGTGTGTAGTTTCTCTCCCTGACTTTAGAGCTACAGATCGCTGTCCTGTGTGATTTCGTTCCCTGGCTTTAGAGCTACAGACATATGTCCTGTGTGGTTTCGGTACCTGACGTTAGAGCTACAGACCTCTGTCCTGTGTGGTTTCTCTCCATTGCTTAAAATATACAGACCTCATTCCTGTGTGGTGTCGCTCCCTGGCTTTAAAGCTACAGACCTCTGTCCTGTGTCCTTTTGTTACTTGATTTTAGAGCGACAGACCTCTGTCCTGTGTTGTTTCACTCCCTGGCTTTAGAGTTACAGACCTTTGTCCTGTATAGTTTCGCTCCTGGATTTAGAGCTACAGATCTCTGTCCTGTGTGGTGTCGACCCCTGACTTTAGAGCTACAGACCTCAGTGCTGTGTGGTTTCGCTCCCTGGCTTTAGAGCTACAGACCTCTTGATGTGTGGTTTCGCTACAGGGCTTTATCGCTACAGACCTAAGTGCTGAGTGGTTTAGCTCACTGGTTTTAGAGTTACAGATCTCTGTCTTGTTTGGTTTCGCTCCCTGGCTTTAGAGCTACAGACCATTGTCGTGTGTGGTTTCGCTCCCTGGCTTTAGAGCTACAGACCTCTGTCCTGTGTGGAGTCGCTCCCTGACTTTAGAGCTACAGACCTCTGTCATGTGTAGTATTTCTCCCTGACTTTAGAGCTACAGAACACTGTCATATATGTTTTGTTCCAGTGCTTTAGAGCTACAGATCTCTGCCCTGTGTGGTTTCGCTACCTGTCGTTAGAGCTACAGATATCTGCCCCGTGTGGGTTTGTTCTAGGGCTTTGGAGCTACAGACCTATGTCCTGTGTGGTTTCGCTCCCTGACGTTAGAGCTACAGATCTCTGTCCAGTGTGGTTTCGCTCCAGGGCTTTAGAACTACAGACTCTGTCCTGTGTGGTTTTACTCAATGGCTTTAGACCTACCGATCTCTTTGCTGTGTGGTTTTGCTCCCTTGCTTTAGGGCTACAAACCTCTGTCCTGTGTGGTTTCGCTCCCTGGTTTTAGAACTACAGACCTTAGTTCTGTGTGTTTTCTCTCCTTGGATTTAGAGCTACAGGTCTCTGTCCTCGGTGATTCTGATCCATGGCTTTAGACATCTGTTCTGATTAATTTTGATCCATGACTTTAGAGCTACAGTTCTCAGTGCTTTGGGATGTCGCTTCATGGCTTTAGAGCTATAGACCTCTGTCATGTGTGTTTTTGTTCCGCGGCTTTAGAGATACAGGCCTCTGTACTGTGTGGTGTCGCTCCCTGGCTTTAGAGCTACTGACCTCTGTCCTGTGTGATTTCGATCCTCTGGCTTTAGAGCTACATACCTCTGTTCTCTGTGGTTTCTCTCCTTGACATTAGAGCTACAGACCTCAGTCCTGTGTGGTTTGGCTCCATAGCTTTAGAGCTAAAAAAAGACCTCTATCCTGTGTGGTTTCGCTCCTTGACTTTAGAGCTACAGACCTCTGTCCTGCGTATTTTCATTTTCTAGCTTGATAGCTACAGACCTCTGTCCTGCGTGGTTTCATTTTCTGGCTTTAGAGCTACTGGCCTCTGTCCTGCGTGGATTCATTTTCTGGCCTTAGAGCTACAGACCTCTCTCTTGTGTGGTGTCGCTCCCTGACCTTAGAGCTTCAGACCTCTATCCTGTGTGGTCTCGCTCCCTGGCTTTAGAGCTACATACATCTGTCCTGTGTGGTTTCGTTACCTGACCTTAGAGCTTCAGACCTCTATCCTGTGTGGTCTCGCTCCCTGGCTTTAGAGCTACAGACCTCTGTCCTGGGTGATTTCGCTGCCTTATTTTAGAACTACAGAACTCTGTCCAGTGTGGTTTCATTTTCTGGCTTTAGAGCTACAGACCTCACTCTTGTGTGGTGTCACTCTCTGACCTTAGAGCTACAGACCTCTATCCTGTGTGGTCTCGCTCCCTGGCTTTAGAGCTACAGACCTCTGTCCTGTGTGATTTCGCTGCCTTATTTTAGAACTACAGAACTCTGTCCAGTGTGGATTCGCTCACTATCTTTAGAGCTTAAGACCTCTATCCTGTGTGGTTTCGCTCCCTTACTTTAGAGCTACAGACCGCTGTCCTGTGTGGTTTTGCCCTTGGCTTTAGAGCTACAGACCTCTCTTCTGTGTGGTGTCGCTCCATGACTTTGTCCTGTGCGGTTTCGCTACCTGGATTTATAACTACATACCTCTGTCCTGTGTAGTTTCTCAGCCTGCATTTAGAGATACACACCTTTGTCATGTGTCTCTGTCCTATGTGGTTTAGGTCCTTGGCCTTAGAGCTACAAACATCTGTCCTGTGTGGTTTCGTTCCCTTGCCTCAGAGCTACAAACATCTATCCTATGTGGTTTTGCTCCCTGGCTTTAGAGCTATAAACGTCTGTCCTGTGTGGTTTCGCTGCCTGGCTTTTAGAGCTACATACCTCTGTCCTGTCTCTATCCTGTGTGGTTTCGCTCCCTGGCTTTAGAGCTAACGACCTCTGTCCTGTGTGCTTTCGCTCCCTGATTTTAGAGCTGAAGACCTCTGTCCGGTGTGGTTTCGCCCTCTTGCTTTAGAGCTACAGACCTCTGTCCTGTGTGGTTTTGCTCCCTAGTTTTAGAACTACAAACATATGTCCTGTGTGGTTTCGCTCCATGGATTCCCTGTCCGATCCTTTTATATTTCGTTAGAGCTAAAGACCTCTGTCCTGTGTGGTTTCGCTCTCTTTATTTAGAGCTACAGACTTCTGTGTGGGTTTGCTCACTGGCTTTATAGCTACAGGCCTCTGTTCTGGTTGGTTTCGCTCCCTGGATTTAGAACAACAGACCTCTGCCTGGCGTTAGAGCTACGGACCTCTGTCCTGTGTCTCTGTCCTGTGTGGTTTAGATGCCTGGCCTTAGAGCTACAAACATCTGTCTTGTGTAGTTTCGCTCCCTGTCCTTAGAGCTACAAACATCTGTCCTTTGTGGTTTTACTCCATGGCCTGAGAGCTACAGACCTCTGTCCTGTGTTGTTTTGCTGCCGGGTTTAGAGCTACAGACCTCTGTCCTGTGTAGTTTCGCTCCGATCTTAAGTGTTACAAACATCTGTCCTGTGTGGTTTCTCTCCTCGACTTTAGAGCTGCAGACCGCTGTCCTGTGTGGTTTTTCTCCCTAAGTTTAGAGCTACAGACCTTTTCCTGTGTTGTTTCTCTCCCTGAGTTTCAGCCCTCTGTCCTGTGTGGTTTTGCTCTCTGGCTTTAGAGCTACAGACCTCTGCTTGTGTGGTTTCGCTCCCTGGCTTTAGAGCTACAAACTTCTGTCCTGTGTGGTTTCGCTCCCTGGCTTTAGAGCTACAGACCTCGGTCCTTATTGGTTTTGCTTCCAGGCTTTGGAGCTTCAGACCATGGTTCTGTGTGCTTTCGCTCTCTGACGTTAGTGCTACAGATCTCTGTCCTGTGTGGTTTAGCTCACTGGTTTTAGAGCTACAGACCTCTGTCCTGTGTGGTTTCAATCCTTGGCTTTAGAGCTACAGACCTCTCTCCTGTCTCTGTCCTGTGTGGTTTCGCTCATTGGCTTAAGAGCTATAGACCTCTGTCCTGTGTGGTTTCGCTCCCTGTTTTTAGAGCTACATACCACTGTCCTGTGCGGTTAAGCTCACTGGCTGTAGAGCTACTGACCTCTGTCCTGTGTGGTTTCGCTCCCTGGTTTTAGAACTACACACATATGTTCGGTGTAATTTTTTTTCCGGCTTTAGAGCTACGGACCCCTGTCCTGTGTCTCTGTTCTTTGTGGTTTAGGTCCCTGGCCTTAGCGCTACTGACCTCTGTCCTGTGTGGTTTCTCTCCCCTGGCTTTAGAGCTACAGAACTCTGTCCTGTGTGGTTTCGCTCTCTGACTTTAGAGCTACAAACTTCTGTCCTGTGTGGTTTCCCTCCCTGTATTTAGAGCTATAGACCTCTGTCCTGGGTGATTTCGCTCCCTTACTTTAGAACTACAGACCTCTGCCCTGTGTGGTTTCGCTCCCTAGCGTTAGAGCTAAAGACCTCTATCCTGTGTGGTTTCGCTCCCTGACATTAGAGCTACAGACCTCTGTCCTGTGTGGTTTTGACCCTGGCTTTAGAGCTACAAACCTCTGTCCTGCGTTGTTTGTCTCCTTGGCTTTTGTAGCTACAGAACTTTGTCCTATGTGGTTTCGCTCCCTGGCTTTAGAGCTGCACACCTCGGTACTGTATGGTTTCTCTACCTGTCTTTAGAGCTGCAGACCTCTTTCCTGTGTGGTTTCTCTCCTTGACTTTAGAGCTACATACCTCTGTCCTATGTGGTTTTGCTCCCTGACATTAGAGCAACAGACCTCTGTCCTGTGTGGTTTCGCTTCCTGGCTTTAGAGCTACACACCTCTGTACTGGGTGGTTTTGCTCCCTGGCTTTAGAGCTACACACCTCTGTACTGTGTGGTTTTGCTCTCTGGCTTTAGAGATACAGACCTCTGTCCTTTGTCGTTTTGCTCCCTGGCTTTAGAGCAATACACCTCTGTTCTGTGTGCTTTGCTGCCTGGCTTGAGAGATACAGACCTCTGTCCCGTGTTGTTTCGATTCCTGCCTTTGGAGATACAGGCCTCTGTCCTGTGTTGTTTCGCTCCCTAACTTTAGAGCTACACACCCCTGCACTGCGTGGTTTCTCTCCCTGGCTTTAGAGCTACACACTTCTGTACTGTGTGGTTTCACTCCCTGGCTTTAGAGATACACACTTCTGTCCTGTGTCCTTCGCTCCCTGGCTTTAGAGCTACACACCTCTTTGCAGAGTGGTTTCGCTCCCTGGCTTTAGAGATACAGACCTCTGTCCTATGTGTTTTCTCTCCCTGGCTTTAGAGCTACACACCTGTCTACTGTGTGGTTTCGCTGCCTGGCTTTAGATATACCGACCTCTGTCCTGTGTGGTTTCGATCTTTGGCTTTAGAACTACTGACCTCTGTCCTGTGTGGTTTCGCTCCCTGGCTTTAGAGCTACAGAACTCTGTCCAGTGTGGTTTCGCTCCCTGGCGTTAAAGTTACAGACCTCTGTCCTGTTTTGTTTCGCTACCTGGCTTTAGAGCTACATACCTATGTCCTGTGTAGTTTCGCTCCCTAGCTTTAGAGCTACAGATCTCTGTCCTGTGTGGTTTCGCTCCCTGGCTTTAGAGCTACATACCGCTGTCCTGTGTGGTTTCAATCCTTGGCTTTAGAGCTACAGACCTCTGTCTTGTGTGATTTTGATCCTTGACTTTAGAGCTACCGACCTCTCTCCTTGGTTGTTTCGCTCCTTGGCGGATACATGTCTAATGGTAAACTTCATCCTTCATCACATCTAGTTTGTTATTGGGGCGGTTAGAGCGGGTGTGCGGCAGGAGAGTTATTTGTATAGGTAACTGTAAATCACTGTTAGACATAAAACTGCATGGGAAAATGGTGGTATTCAATTGCTTCAGTTGACGAGACCCTCACAATACAGATTCTGTATGAAACCAACATATTAAAACATAACAACTGGGATGTGTACGAGTGGAGTAGTTTAAATGGGAGGACATTTGGATTCTTTTGCGATGAGTACGACTGATCGAAATACGGATTAGGAAAGGTTGGAGAGTTCATGCTAGGTTGTAACTTTAAACATGAAGAAAACTAAATTTCAAACGGCAACACTCGAACTCTGGTTTCTCTACAAGAGATTATTTTGCAAAGCAGAGTATAATTATGTACCGTTAATTGTAAATTTGCTCTAAATGGTAATACTGTAATCTCGAGATCTGGTTTTCACATTTGCACACATCAAAATAAATCAAACGTCTATAAAAGTGTCTTCTTGTGTCCCCTATAGACAATAAGTTTTACAGTAGTTTGTAGTGTTTTTCTACGCTTAAGAAATAATGGGTAAAAAAATCATTTGAATTGCATATTAATGTTTTTTCCTTAAATAAATTAAAACCAGGCATTCATATTAATGCATGGGTACAATTTTCCATACACGATGTGTACAATAAGAATAAAACATGAACGTTTTAAATAATTCAGATGGCTTGAGATATTTCTCGGTTTCGAAAACCTTTTTTTTAACTGTTATTTTGAATTAGGTTGTACGGCGCACGGCGCACTAACGCAAACAAGCAGGTTATATGGCGACAACAGGAAATACCACTTCATGCCCCCGCCCACCACCCCCACTATTTACATCTAGATAAAAACAAATATGAAAGGGGAAATTTGGAAATCGTCGTCAAGATAAATACAAAAATATTGCAGTCTCAGTTTGATTGAGACTTTTCATGAACGATACTGAAAAGTGCTTTCTACCCATCACACCCTCTAGCCCCGGGCAGAACTCAATATTTAAAATGTCAATAGAACAGAAATGTGGATCATTCCGAAGATGGTATGCATATGACGGTGACCATGGAACCTCCAATAAGGTATTTTCATAACATTCCAGATAAAACATATGCATAATGGACATAGAACCTTCTCACCTGCAGAACTATGCAGAGCTGCTGCAAATTCTATTGTAACACTCCATTTTTTTGCTGTAGCTGCGATCACTATTTTTTAAATGAAATAACTGTTTATTAGAACGTGTCTGGGGTGTAATATTCATTTTAACATCCTGGAAAGATTCTTATTTTAAATTCTGGGTGAAAACAAATCACGATTGCTATATGTCCCTTTGAATCAGATCGCCATCTTACGTACTAACAGCTATCGGTGAAGATCCTAACTTTTAGAAAGGGTTTCCCTTTAGCTGTAAATGATGAGGTTGTTCAGTCCAGTTCTGGATACATCCTGAGTTTTTTCCTAATCATGTTGTTTTATATCTTTACAACAACATTTAAGTGTACTATTTGCTAATTTCTCTGCATGTGGACTTTATTGTTAGGGATTTCCTTTTGATGGGATGTACTTTTATTTACACTGTTTTATCAATATGGGTGTTTGATAATAGCGAGGTTTTGTACACATAAACTCGATTTAAACTAACTTGTAGGCCTTATTGCCTACTGACCGTTACATGACGGTTCCAAGACGGTAACCACTCTTTGAGTTAAGTATTGACCATTTCATCGACATTTTAAATATGTGCATATTTCGGTTTAAGTTGCAGTGTGAACATACGGTGCCACTGAGTTTGGTTGCTGCGGTTTCTATGAATCCACTTTTCTCATTTTTGAGAGTGCACTTTAAACTTTAAACTAGTCGATGTGTTATCAATATACCTGCTATATATTATCGGTATTTAATAAAGTTAAGTGATATGTTTATATATTGATGTACTTAAGTGATTTCATATTGGCCCCGTTATTGGCCAATTTATAATGACAATTGTATTGACTAACTTCCATGACAATATATTTTTATTTTATTAAAATAGTTTTGACATGATTTGCGTGATATGATTTGTGTTATTTATAGTAGAACGTCATTTATAGTTGGATTGATAAGTGAGCGCGAATGACGTCACTTAACGTGAACGACGTCAATTAAAGCTCGTCTTGGCGTGTTTCTTCACACTGGTCTTGTTTTGTCATATTGGCCGACTTCCGCTTCATATTGGCCGAGTTTACGTCGTATTATGTGTAGAGTTTATAGTAAAGAACGGCTAATATAGTTTAGTTAATTAATGCTGCCTTGTTTGTTAGATATCATAACCTGGGATAATTTTATTTACACCATATTTTCGTTTTCTTTAAAGTCGTTCTTTGTTGTGTTTAAGGTTGACTGTTGTCCTTGAATGCTACTTTTCTCTGATCGAGTCTTATATCTACTCTTATTAAAAAGCTTATCAAGTGAGGTTATGAAATTATCATTTTGCAACGCAATGCATGTTTAGTGGTTGACCCATTTACAGTTCGTTCGTCACTATGCTTTCCTCTTTAAATGTGCGTTTAAATGTGCGTTGACAGACTTGTCTCGTGTTATTGAGATTACAATAGGATAGGAGTGGGTTTCTTGCACCCTAGAACCTGGTTTAATGTCCCAGTGGCCTTTTCTGCCACCGGTCGTCAACCCTTTTATGTTTGTATCGTCAACCCTTTTATGTTTGTGATGTCACATGCCTAGCTTATTAATATTGTAATGGTTATTTCTTTTATTTGCGTAGTTTTAGTTGACTTTGTTCTGTGAAAGCTACATTTCCTATACCACTTGCAAGCATATTTCACTACCGCCCATGAACAGTCTCGATCAAACCGGGACTGAAATATTTCGTATTTGTCGTGTTCGACCGTTTCCAAAGGTCCATTCTCATACTCTTTTGCATACCTACTTTATTTTATCTACTGATTAAAATAAAAAAAGCATCATCCGCGAGGTTTTTGTTTTATTTCATTGTTATTCATTTTCATGGCTTTAATCGTCATAGATTTCCATTGCGGCTATCATATGCTATTATAAGAAAACATTTAGTTTTTTTCGTATTTGCCACTATATTTAGTATTCATGTTTTTTCTTTGCTTAAAATTTACAAAATGTTCTGTTTTTATTTTATTTTTAATTATCCCCTTATATTATGAAATCAATTGTTCAATGAAAACAAGTTTATGCAATTTTTCGATTTAATGCCACCGAAAGAAACGGTGTTACAGTGGTATCTAATGCTTGCCTTGCTCACGTTTTACCGTTTGTCCATAGAGTCTTAATGTCATCGGTTCCGTCAAATATTCGTTTCTTTTTTCTTGTTGCAGTGATATATAATGTTTGCCTTTGTCTTTTTTACCGTCTGCGGTTAGTCCATCGAGTCCTAGCGTCATCGGATTCATCAGATGTTTGTTTCCGTTCTGTTTTTGCAGAGACATCTCATGCTTGCCTTGTCATTGTTTTCAGGCAGTCCAGGACGATTCGTTAAGGACTTTCCAAGTAACGGTCTCTACCTAACGAATGGATAAGCGTTAGTCCTGTCCATAGTATTAGCTAAGATGTTCGAGTTTGAATTCTAATTGAGGGGTTTGCTTTGGAAGAACGTGGATTTACTGCGTTGACAAACAACAAAATGTAATGGTAATTATTTATTCATTTACAAAAAGGGGACATAATAATGGCAATTGCTTTGTTTAGAATACAACCATGCAGGTAAAATACACGTTTGGGTGCTGTACTTTTTGAAGGACCATGTTTCTCTTTTTTAATATTAATAATGATATTTGTCATTAAACCTTTTCATTAATTTTCAAATTAAAAAGAAAAACTGCTAAATAAACGTTATTGCTATGACAACGTGTACAAAACATTCCGCTAGCTAGTGCCGACAGAGAGACAAACGTTTGAAAACGGACCCGTCTCACTAAACCACACTCGTCGGTTTTGACTATTTAACGATGCAAATCCAGACATCCTCCTCAGTAACGGATGCCGACGTTAATGGATATAATAATAGCACTAGAAATGTTTAAAACCTTATATATCATTATAAGTGCTGTTAAACACGTCCAGTCTGTTATTGTAGACAGCACTCGGATAGCCAGACCAAAGCGTTGATAATAAACTAGCCAAGAACTGCAACTGCACTGTGATAAAATCACTAACCAAAGGCATAATATTACTCGCACTAAAACCTTAAAAGCTCTGATAAAAGCAGGAAAGAGAAAATAACTAAAGTATCGGATGTTTTTACTTCAAACGTCTCAGCTATTCCGAAACTTTTGCTCTTGGCAGTTTTGGATTTTACTTGTTCGTATTCATCATTTCATGTTAAACGTCGGCTAAGCGTCAAATTTAAAAAATATTTAAACCATTGTCTCAATAGCTGGACTTTTAAAGAAGGGTCCTCGAGTTCTTGCTGTGTTGTTGCTTTCTAGCCTTTCTAGCCTTTACAATTGTGTACTATTGATTTTATGAATATTGAGTTCTGCTCAACCCGGGGCTAGAAGGCGTGAGCGGTAGATAGCATAATTTCACTACCACTCATGAACAGTCTCAATCAAACCGAGGCTGCATTATTTCGTATGTGTCGTGCTCGGCCATTTCCAAAGGTCCATTATCATACTACTTTTTGTTTATATTGATAAATACATGATCATTTATGTGTTATGCTTATATTGTCTTGTTTGTTAAAGAATACAAACTGGCGGGTATATATTTATACTGTCCCGTTTTACTGGGATGACAACAGGGTAACAGTGAGTTTTGATGCTCCCTTGAACCTGGTTTAAACCCCAGCGGCCCTTTTTGCTACTGACCGTTCTAAAGCGGTAGCCATATTGTCTGCCCTTTTATGTTGATGATGCATATCTTGCCTTATTCATCTTTGTAATTATTGTTTGTTTATATGCGTGATTTTGGTTGACTGTGGGCCTAGAATGCTAAATGTCCAGTTCGACTTTTATATCTATTCTTATGGTAATAGTCCCTTTTTATAAAAGCGACAATGATATTATGTTCCATGGCAAATTGGTAGGAAATTTGTGGACTGAATAAAGAGCTTTACTATGTTCATCAAGCGAATCGCCAGGACTGGCATGTACATCAATTATATATTCACCACAGTACCGACCACAGACTTTTAGTTTCATCAGAATATATTTAAAATTGATAGTTTTATGCATAGGAACTTTAATATACGCAGACCACACTTTACGTATTAAACTCACATGATAGTGCTCCGTTTTTGAATACATGACTATATGATAAGATATGTTTTAGGAGAAAAGAAACGGATATCAAATTAACAAAACAACCTTTTGGGGTTTGTTACCAGATGAGTGAAATATCGGACTCCAAGCGATCACGCCATGTTTTTAAATTCCCATAATAAATATAACTGGCTGTGTCAGGAAATTTAAGACTTAGCGGATTTTTTTGGCACTGACCGTTTCAAGGCGGTAACGTTACTGTCAACGCTTTTTGTGCTTGTGATGTGTTATCTTGTATCTTGCCTTTTATTCATCTTTAAAGTTGTTCTTTGTTTATGTGTGTTTGTGGTTGACTGTCGTCCATGAATGTTACGTTTCCTGGTTGATCTTCTTTTGTCCCACATCAAACACTAAATAAAACCGAGTGTGCTAATTGTATCTGTTGTTTGTGTTTGTATTTATTTACCAATACTGGGATGTATACCGTCAATATAAAATTAAAAGCAAATACAATATACACCATTTTTTCTTTTAAATAAATAAATAATGTACACCCTTCCTTTTTTATATAAGTAAATTAATTGTTAACTGAAAGGGCATTATATTTAGGAGAGTAGGAATGTATTTTGCTGAGGTTTTACCTACAATAAGGTACATTCAAACAAATTGAGCCCCGTGTGGTTCTCGGACAAGAACTGGACCACTGCTTATCCAGGCAGAGGGGTAAAGAAATATAAAAAGATCGGACAGGGAAAGTAGCATTCAAGGAGGACAGTCAACCACAAAACACAGAAACAAACACGCAAACAGACAAACAAGAAGGAAAAAGTATTAATAAATGCAAACGACATCACAAACACAAAAGGGTTGACAATAGGGCTACCGCCTTGGAACGGTCAGTGGCAAAGTAGGCCACTGGGGGTAAGTCGGTTATATATACAGTAAGGTACATTCAAACAAATTGAGCCCCGTGTGGTTCTCGGGCAATAATTGGACCACTGCTTATCCAGGCAGAGTGGTAAAGTCGGTTATATATACAATGAGGTACATTCAAACGAATAGAGCCCCGTGTAGTTCTCGGCTAGTAAATGAAACTTGTTATACGGCGGTAGTGGCGTAGTGGTAGCGCGTCCGCCGCACACGAAGAAGTTCGTCGGCTCAATCCCCAGTATGGTCACACCATAGCTTCATAAAAAAGGGTAAATGTAGCTCCATTGCTTTGCGTTCAGTATAAAAAGTAGCGGTAAGTCTGGTCAGTTCCATGTAAGAATAACGTGTATTGGTGGGCTATAATAGTATATATGTACGTCGTGGTATTTTAATTTGTTTACACTATACATTTGATCATTGAGTTTCCTGCTAAAAGAAAACACCTCGGGAATGACATCTGACGGTTTCCTTTCTTTGAGTTTGGATTCAAACATTTTACCTGTACTTCAATGTTCGTCATGAAGTCACTTACCATGAACAATGTTAGACGTCTTTCATTTGTAAACCTTTGTTGCACGGGCTCTGTCAGTTAGTTTGCTATGGTGTAAACTTTCAACCGTGACAACTTAGCACAATTAGTAAATTTGCCAGAAAAAATATACACTTCATGTTTAGTGATACACCCCTCTACAGTCAGTCACTATGCTTCACTTTTGCGTGCGATGAGTAGAGAACGTCTTCGGACTCTGTGATTGCACCTGCTGAAACACGGACAAAGAGGTAGGTGATGAACTTCCCTCCTAATTTTTATGATGTATCCTAGGTTGGTTTTGTCTTTGGTGAATTGTTTTTTTTTGGTTGCAACTCCTGTGATTGTTCAGTACAATTCTGAATACACCTAGATGTGTTTCTAATTATGTTTCTTTTCATGGAGCGTTATTATTCATGAATATGTAAATTCAACTGTTACTGTGTTTGGAAATCATTAGAACGCTCTTTTACTGTGATGTTTGATCGCATTGGTGATTCCATATAGCGCATATAGCGCTCAGTGAAGCGTAAATTTGCTGGCACCTCGTGTATGGACAGTTAATTGTGAATTCCATTTTCTGTATATGTTTTGGAATCGATATGAAATTGGTTTTGTTCTTATAAAATTCCAAGGAAGTTTTATATAAGTGTATGAGTTTGTTATAATGTGCGTAAAGGTGATTTTTACATCGCTTCTCAAAAGGCTAATCGGGAGGTGTTTGATGAAAGTAATGTATTACCGGAATAGCGTGACGTCATAGCTTCTTTGTATTTTTGGTGCTGATGCGGCCATTTTTTTCACATGTTCAAAGAGAGAGACATTGACATTGTTGAGTTTGGCATATACAAGTAATCGTAAGTAGAAAATGTGTTTTAAAGTGCATAAAAGTTACATTGTCTTCTGTTGTATGTGTCAAAATGAAGATAGGATAGCAGACACTTGCAGTTGATGAATGGTAGGCCTATATTATTGTTTCTATTTACATAGCGTGACCTAGTTTACTGCGTCGCTGTAGTTGACAGTACTTTATTTGTTTTTTAATCTGCATGGTTAAATATGGGAAGGCAGTGTGTTTACAATCATAACAGTGACTTTTCTGTTTTCGTTTTCTTTTGTTTTGTATTTGGTAGCTAAAGTTTCCCGCCATATTTTCTGTTGGGCGTCACACGCAGACGGCGCATACCCCCAACCCTACTACCTCAGCTCTCTCTCTATTATCCCATTCCCATCTGCTTCTCTACTACCCACCTTAAATATGTGTTCAATGAAATACTGTTCTACTTGGTTGTCAATGCAAACAAACAACAACAGCAAAAATAACAATATACTCCCTATATCATATAAAGGTCTATGACTCTTTAATGAAAACAACTATAGACCTCGCTTAGAGCCTTGCTGTGCTTGTATTTTTGGTCATAGCATTGTCAATCCGATTCTATAGTTGTTTTCATTACAAAGTAGACAAGTCGAGCTCCCAGTGGGATTCGAACACGCAGCGGTGAAAGGCGAAGGTTTACAACGCACCGTCGTTAACCATTCAGCCACAATATACAAAACGTGGCCTCCATATAGTGCAAAGGGCCGACAAGTTGGACACGTTTTACATAAGAAAATGACATGGATCCTAGATGGGAAAAGACACTTTTGTCTGGTTTAAACTGCTTTTAATCAATGTAACGCTATGGCGTACCGCTGTTTGAATGTGCTTCCGCATGCAGATTCAACCTGTTAGATATTGCATGAAATACACGTCGTCAACAGTGAGTCCACTTCTGATATGCATCGTCCTGCGACGTAACTAAGACACTTTATTTTTATAAATGTACAACATACCTTAAGTGAAGAATGATCATTTCTTATCCATGTCACGCATAAATGTTTATTCCGAAAAACATTCTAAAAAATACATTGGTTTAAATGTACATACTATGCATTGCCAGAACGGCTACACATAAACTGTTTTGCGCATTGATGTCATTCAAATGTTTACACACGGTCAGGTCATATATGCGCATTGCTGTGAAATCTTAATTCTGTTTATTATATCTTTATTCATGTATATGTATTTTAAAGTGTCATAAATGTGACACTCAGTTGACGATTAATTATTTGTTGATTATGTAAGAGCGTTTGTTTCGAGTTTTGTTGTAGTTTATTTGGGATATTAGTTTTTAACCTAGAACGGTGTTCAGTCTGAAATTGTTATTAGTCTCTTATGAACTTCTTGCCGGATTTCAAGAACCTTGGCGGGGATGATCAGTACCAAGCTTAGTTGCACCTGTCATTGTCGTGTTCCAGTTATGATCAATTAAAGGTTTTAATACACAAACTTTGTCAACGATTATTTTCACTATTTTGGGAATGGGTCCGGTTCCGATCAGATTAGGAAAAATCGTGTCATGAAATCCCCCAAATTGGGAAAATCGAGTCATGAACTCGCCCAAATTGAGAAGTATTATAATTATTTTAAGTAAACAAGGACTATGCAAGCAAGTGTTCTGTTATCTTTTATTTTAATAAATATTTTAATAAATAAAAGATATACTCTAAATTACAAACTAATGTCTCTGTTATTCTTCATTTTAAAAATGTCTACAATAAAGTTTTGCTGTTTATCAGTGAGAGTGTCAGCACTCTCTAGTGTGATCCTCATTAGGGATGACAACGTTGTTTGGCTCAGCCTGTTCCGATTAACTAAAAATCACTAGCCCAAGTCAAAAGTCAGTAACGGCAATATAGTATTCAACAAAAAGGTCAATACAAGATTTAATTAAATAACACTCTAGTAACAATTTAAAGTTTATTTAAAAAAGGATCTGGGTCGAGTTTGGTTCTAGAGCTTTGATGAGGATGCGTCGGCATGTTTGTTCATTGTCTGAAGATTGTTTTAAGCAATACATTTATTTGGACCTGCTTGCTTTGCAGAATTAAGGAAGTTGCTTTCTTGTGTGGTTCGCCTTTTTCATGTAAAACAACCGATTCCAATATAAAATGATTACTTCCCTGAACAAATGACTATTTCTTGTCTTTTTCATCGGTGGCTAACTCGACGCAGCATGAACAAATATTATTGTTGTCGGGAAACTTTATCTTTCATTCATGCGTGTACGTTTTTCTCGGTCATATTCTTTTTTTTGTTTTTGTTTTTCTCTCGTCGAGTTTCTAATTTTTTCGAGGGGTTTAGTTGCATTTTGTAAAGAACGTTACATTTTGTATTCGTGGTTATTAAACCATTTGCAAGAATTCACTAAAATTAAAACGAAAAAAACCTGCCTCGTCTTGAATATCGAGGCAATTGTCAATACTCAAATCCCTATATGCATACACATGGGCAATTAAATAGTCTGTGTTATGATAGACTATAAACATCCGGTTTGTACAAAACATCGGAAGAGGATCGCTGTTTCATTGACGATATCATGCTCGAAATTTGGAATTGTTTTCTTGAAATTGGAGGGTTATTTTTCAATTTGAGAAAAATATTATATTTTTTTTCGATTGGGGACGGGTCCGTGTATCGGTACCGCTTATATTAGGAAACAAATCGCTGTTTGTACAAACCTGTTCTCCTGAACCTCTGGCTGCAATTCAACGAAACTTGGCAAGGCTGATCTGTACCAAGCCTAGTTGCATTTATCATAGCCATGTTCTTGTTGAATGATTTTGTGAAATAGTAATGGCCCCTTCCACGCAAACTTTATCTTTAGCCAGTAAAAGGTCCGCAGGCAATCTTGGGACTCTTGTTTTTATGGTAGGTGTAGTTGATGAAATAAACAACTTGATGTTTAATATGTATACAAACAGCTTCCTGTTATACTATCTTGACAGTTTGAATGCTTTCTATTTTAGTGTTGCGGTACTTCGCTTTGCTGCAGCGTTGCAGGTTGCTTGGTTTTCCCCAAGTTTGGTTAGATTGTTTAGCAGTTACGGAAGGGCATTTGCCAGGTTAGTACTACGTTGGCGGTTTGGTGGGTGCCTGAAGTTGAGCTGTGTTGCATTTGTGTTTGTAGATAAAGGTATTCATGGCTTTATATGGCCATTGACGGTTTTACACATGCATTGCTCCATGGTTGAGGTATGTCGAATGGGAAGCCTTTATCCTCCATCTCATCTCCCTTTGAGGTTACTGTCAAAATATAATCTAATATGGCATTTTGTATTCAGTGGTTTATAGGCCAGATACTTTGACATCAGGCATACATTTGTACTCTGCACTATTTTGCAAAGATTGGCGTTTCATCATTGTGCATTTATAAGCCATTGACTTTGCGAAGATATTTCCTTGCTTTATGTCTTGTGCTATTCTTTACATGGTGTTGCTGTTTGTCTTTTCAGTGTAAAGGTATTCTGCCCTGTTGTGTATCCTGCATTAGGTGTTGAGAGACAGCAGTAGTGAAAGAAAGTGTGTCCTGCGACAGATGCTGACGGACGGCAGCAGCGAATGAAAGAGATTTGTCAGGTTAATATTCCAGACTTTGTAAACCCTTTTGGGTTTGTGATGTGGTTGTTTGCATTTATTGTTGCTTTTGCCTTCTTTTTTGTCTGTTTGCGTGTTTGTTTCTGTGTTTTGTTGCTGACTGTACTCCTTGAATGCTGCTTTCCGTGTCCGATCTTTTTATATTTCTTTGGTATTAAAATTGAAAAAAAAAACAGTCAAATCTTCAATTGGGAAGAGGAAGAGGCCTTTTACGATTACGAATTTGAGGGCTTTTGATTGCAAATTAGGCAAGTATAAACCATTCATCTTTTAATTCTGCCTTCAATACTCTTTATAGTTCGCTAACACTGTCATCGAGCATGGCATTTCACAGACCTATGTTTTTTTGCCTCATTAAAAACAATCATTTCATTCAAGAATTATTGCCCAGAAAATATGTGTCTTGGCATTGCCAATATAGGCCTAATAATGACAAAAAAGAAAATCAAGACTGGCCATTTATTAGCTTTACTGATGAAAGATCAGCCTTCTTTGAAATGACTGCATGTATTTTCATGAAATTACAGGAATGTTGCCCATGATGTCTAGTTAATCCAGGCGCAAACTCACGTTGATGCTAAATGCACGGTTGGCGCCAAAGTTAAATATATTTTTAAAAAAAACACAAGTTTCTTGCGACTACTTCTAGAAAACTATAGGTGATATTGTTATGGAACTTTTTCTGAAATAATTAACATGACATGATGTTGGTCCTTGTCGAAAATTGTTTTGATTCGACCTTAATCATGGCTGCCGCGACCATCTTTGTTTACTTAGAGTTATATGGTAAAAACTGGTAGCGACTACTCCTCTGAATCTACTTGACGGATTTTCATGCATCTTCATGGGGGTGTTGCTCTCGATGTGCAGTTGATTCTAGTAAATTTTCAGGTCAGTCGAAATTTCAAGATGGCCATCATGGCTAAAAATAACCTTTAAAAAAGCAAGTTTGTAGTGACTACTTATTGAAAACTGTAAGTGATATTGATATGGGCCTTTTTCTAAAATGATCAGCATGACATGATGTTGATCCGTGTTGGAAATTCTTTTGATTAGCCATTAAACATTGCTGCTAGCAGCCATCTTTGTTTAGGTAGAGTAATATAGTAAAAGGTTGTAGCGACATCTCCTTTGAAACTACTGGACAGATTTTCATTAAACTTCACAGGAATGTTGCTCGTGATGTCTAATTGATCCTAGCAAAGTTCCAGGGCCATCTTTGTTTACATAGAGTTATATAGTGAAAACTTATAGCGACTACTACTCTGAAACTACTTGATACATTTTTATGAAACTTCACAGGAATGTTGCTCCTAATGTCTAATTGATCCTAGCGATTTCAGGTCGGCCGAAAATTCAAGATGGCCGCCATGGCTATAGATATATTTTTAAAAAAAAAATTTTTTAGCGACTACGTCTTGAAAACTATAAGTGATATTGATTTGAGACTTCTTTTTAAAATGATCAACATGACATGAGGTTGGTCATTGTCGAAAATCATTATTATTCAACTTTAAACATGGCTGGTAGCGGTAATCTTTGTTTACATAGTGTTATATAGCAAAAGCATGTAGCGAATACTCCTCTGAAACTGCTTGACGGAGTTTCATGAAACTTCACAGGAATGTTGCGCTTGATATCTAGTTGACCAAAGCAAAATTTCAAGTCAGCTGGAAATTCAATACAGCCACAGTTAAAAATAAGATTTTTAAAAAACTTTTTTTTAATAGCGACTACTCCTCTGAAACTACTTGATGGATTTTCATGAAACTTTCCAGAAGTGGTACTCATGATGTCTATTTGATCCTAGTGCAGATTCATGTTGATGTGAAATCCAAGATGGCCACCAAGGCTAAAAATATATATGTTTAAACAAGTTTGTAGCGACTGCTTCTTGAAAACTATAAGTAATATTGATATGGGACTTTTTCTAAAATGATCAGCATGGCATGATGTTGGTCCCTGTTAAATTTCTTGACTGGATATTAAACATGGCTGCTGCGGCCATCTTTGTTTACATAGAGTTATATAGTTAAAAAATGTAGCGACTACTCCTCTGAAGCTGCTCGATATATTTTCATGAAACATCACAGGAATGTTGATCTAGCTATCAGTGGAGCTTCCAGGTCATTGACCCCTTGTTGATGTGAGTTCTGGTCCCTTGAATATTTTTCTCAGAAAAAATATTTTGTAAGCTATTTCCTATACAGATTTTCCCCAAACTTTGAGAAGCATCTGTATGAAGTGGAACTGCGCATATACATGTAGTCGTGGGGTATGCGTTTGCAGGGGAATTAATAACCTTCAGTGATAGTTTTAGTTTGATTTTTTTAAACCTACATTTTTATTAATTTCGCCTAGTTTTGTACATTCTATTTTAGAAGTCTGGGCGATCTCTGTAGTGTAAGGAAACACTGTTTTCTTTCGAGAAAATAAATCCAAGTCCAATTCTTGGCAGGGACCTGACACATTGAGTTGTACATACAAATTTTATTTTTTCACATCAATAATGTTGTTTTTGTACAGCATGAATCTAACAATTTGTACATTTGATAGTCCCGTATGTAAATTGTAATTATTCATACGTTTTTTATAGTGTGTTTTTATATAATTTGATTGAAACAATATTTATAGTCAAAAGAATACACATGGAAAGAACTCAGCTGTAGAGAATTGTCAGTTTTAACGAATTTGTTTTTTCATCCAGCTCCTCCAGTCTTTGCTTAATAAAAAAAATAGCGAATATAGCGTTTTCTTGGTTAAAGCAATGCACTTAAATTGGACGTTTAGTTTCAAATAAAAACATTTCATCTTTATTTCGCTTTTCCATTTTGTTCTCTGCCGTTGCTACACCAAATAACTCACTATTAACTTTAAACAAACAAACCCCACATTATGCTGTAATTCGAATGGTTCCAATGGTTCCAATGGAATGAATTAAAAAATAAATATATTCTACAATTTTCATGTTTGTTTAAGTGCGTAGATCGGCTAATAATATTAGTTTGCATGAGAATGTGTAAAGCATATTGTGTTGACATATAAAATGGGACTCGTTCGACAGGATTTATTGGCATGATGTTGTGCCTCTTGTTTGAGTGATTTTATAAATGGGAGATAATGTATGGGTGCATAAACGTAATTATGTATGCCACTAACATCCTTGAACATGCATGTTATTGAATGTGGTACATTTAGCCGATTTCCTTCAAGCATGATGTTACATTCCTGTCATGATGTTATACACGTTATACACGTATGCTAATGCATGTTAGTCGACAATTCCCCATTATTCATCTATTTGCTTTGTAGTTTATTTGAATTATTATGTTGCTTTGGTCCCCGTTTGATTCATACTGCTCCCTATAAGGTCGTGTCCGTTTTAGATGCATATTTGAGGCTTTACTTTGCTATAAATTAGTCAAGGTAATATTATTTGACATTCAAGCCGGCGCATTTGCAATTTATAATCTCTGATTATGGAACGCGGTCTAGTGAAGGGAATAAGAGGGATATTAGGAGCAGAATATCCATAGTTTGCCTCGTTGGAAATCTCCAGGGAATAGGAACGTATATATAGCGATAGAGGACCTTGTATTAGTTTAATAAATTCAATATTAAATAGGCACGAATGTGAGATGATTATGTTCATAACTCAAGAAAAATCCTAATAACCAACATGTATTAGTATAGCTGCTTATATATATGTAGATGTAGAAAACATTTCTACAGAGCTATAGTTTATAAAAAGCGAAGCTCTTTCGGCTTATGCCTTCACCAGGGGTATGGCGTAAGCGGAAAGCGCTTGGGTTTTTATAAACTCTTTTTTTTTCATAAATAACTTTTGCACTGTAGAAATGTTTGTTCCCCAACTATTAACTTATTCTAACATTTTCGTATCCGCTCGGGGATCCAGTGCTTTTATAAAGTTATTTGGTAGATGTATGTTTTTTCTTATTCTTATATATATAAAAATTTACCTCGACGATTTGCGTAATCTTGTATTTAAAGTGTTAAAAATCGACGAGACAATTCAGATGTACTCCGAGCTGAACATGGAAGACCGAATGAATGATGATTCAATCTTCATTTGCAAATGTTTCACTATTGTAATGTATAATGTATATTACAGTCCCACATCGCAAAATATGTGATAAATCCATTCGTATATTTTATTTCAAACAAGATAACTTTTGCCCATCAGTTCATACACACATACAGGTACATACTATCAATTCCGATAACTGACCATATATTAGAAGGCATATATTATGCAATAATTGGATATAAACACATACCTTTCAATTGTATGAATTCATAAACATAAACCGAAATTTTCGAATTCTATTGAAATATTTACCATATATGTATTCAAAGAATTAAGAGTAAGGAATGTATTGTCACTTTTCTTAAAGATCTTAAATCTGAATGCGGAAAGATTTTTAATAATTATATTATTTCATGAAGAATGAAGCTGAATACGTTAAGGAACATTCTGTCGTTTCCAAAAATATTTATCTGTACTATCACCTCTATATTCAAAATACTGAGGGTGTTCAAATATAAAATGAAATTTAGTTTCTAGTGAGTTACAAAATTGACATGTTCTTTATTATCTATGTCTTTTATTTGGTTTATAAATTCCATTTTTTTTATTTCTCCCAATCTTTTCTAATTTAGGGAAAGGCGTTTTGTTAGAAACGGAGTCCATACGCCGCTGGCCTTAGAATGGTGTGAAATACCTCATTGAAGGTTCCATGTTCACCGCCATATGCATAGGGATTGCTAAAATTTCTGTTCTATTGACTTTTTACATATTGAGTTATGCTCAACGCGGGACTAGATGGCATGAACGGTAGCAAGCACTTTTCACTACCGTTCATGAACAATTAAACCAAGACTGCATTATTTTTGTGTATTCATCGTGTTCGACGATTTTAAATTTCTCTTTTCATTACTCTTTGCATACGCCAGTAAACCGTGGCGCCTACTGATCGTTCTAAGTCGGTAACATTGTCTTCCACACTCGTCGCATATATTATTTAAATATTTAATTTGGTCGTTTGGTTTAGTTTGTGGTACATTGCGGACATTCGTTGCGATTGCATATAGACGATGTGGTTTTTATAGGGTCATTCTATTAATTTCTATTCCATCTTTCTGTTGCTAGTTCTAGTTGATAGGACGATACTCTTAGTTTAGTTAAGGCTAGTCTATATTTTATCTAAACAAACACTTTTAGCAAATTCATGGAACACAGTCAACCAAAACAAACAACAGCAAAAAACAGAAGCAAAATAAATGATCCCACAAACATAGAAGGTTGACAAAAAGGCTACCTCAATGAAGCGTTGATGATAATGCTACCTTCTTAAAGGGTTGACAAATAAGCTACCTCTTTGAAGGGTTGATGATAAGGCTACCTTCTTAAAGGGTTGACAATAAGTCTACCTCTTTGAAGGGTTCACAATAAGGCTACCTCCTTGAAGGGTTGCCAATAAGGCTACCTCTTTGAAGGGTTGACAATAAGGCTACCTCCTTGAAGGGTTGACAAGGCTACCTCCTTGGAGGGTTGACAATTAGGCTACCTCCTTGAAGGGTTGACAATAAGGCTACCTCCTTGAATGGTTGACAATAAGGCTACCTCATTGGAACGGTCAGTGGCAAAAAAGGGCCGCAGGGATTTTAAACCAGGCTCTAGGATGGGTCAAACCTCACTTTTACCCTATTGTCATGTCGTCCCAATAAAACGGGACAATGCAAAAAAAACAATGCCCAACAGAATATGCCCTTTTACAAACTAATCAGCCACAAAGCAAGAACTCAATGAATTGTTAGAGCCAGCTCTCACTTTAATGTCTACATGAATTATGACTCGAGTTTAAAAATTGCCTTTATCTTGACCTTCCTCTATAATTGCACAGGTTTTATAGAATTATATATTGCGTCAAATAAGGCATCTTTTTGTGGCGTGTGCTAGGCTTAAACATAACCACACGGAACTGCATTCCCTGATATGTCATACCCCCAATCCCAAAGAAATAGCAAAGCATACCCGCTTTGTTTATCTTTAATTTTGGCATTGGAACTACCTCTGTAGTGGCGATGTAGGCACTTTTGCACGGAGATAGCTCCACTGATTACCAGCCGTGACAATGAGACAAGCGAGACACAGTTTTACAAATGGCACCTTTCATTTAGAGGTAAAAACATGTCAAATGCCCTATAAAAGGCCTCTCTAGAAGGTAAACCATGTGTATAGTAAAAGATGAATATCATTGCTTGCTTGTATGCCCACTATATACAGACATGTAATAATTTGAAAAAACTGCCCTATATAAACCACAGGATCCAAACGCAACGGCATCTTCGGTCTGCTATACAGACATATGTAAACCCTGATTTTACAGATGTATCGATGAATAATTATAAGTATACTAAATTATGTATGCTCAGTTGCAAAAGAAAGTGGACACTGAGTTTTGTTTAGATTTAATAGCATAAAGTTTTTTTAGAATTAAATTGACAAATTCCAAAATGAATATGCGATGATTGGTACGAAAGTTGTTATCATTCCATTGCCAATATCATGTTGTTATTTGTTTTTCAGTAGGTCGAATCATTAAGGGACTGTCGCTTGATAAAGAGGATAGGATGTAAAGTAAAATTTTCAAAATGTCCAGTTACTTTTGCAACTGAGGATATATTATGCATTTAAACTACGAGTTAAATTCAATCAAATAACTTCAAAGTATTGTCGTACCCGTAATAGTTTGTTGTCTTATTGCTCTGGCTTCTGCCAAGTCATCGAGTACTTGCTTTCTAGGCTTTCATTTTTCGTATTCATATATATATGATTATTTATGTGTTATACTTATATTGCATATTAATGATGCATTGTTTGTTAGATCATAAAACCTGGTGGGGATAACTTTATTTACATTTTCCCGTTGTATTTGGATGACAATAGGCAATAGTGATGTGTATTGCGCCTTAGAACCTGGTTTAAACCCTATAGACCCATTGTCAACTCTTTTAGGTTTGTGATGTCATATCTTGCTATGCATTTTTGTAATTTCCTGTTCGACTTGTATTTCTTCCAATTTTTGTTTCATGTTCTCCCTATAGCACATGCATATTTAGGCTATACAAAGTGTACTGAATATTTAATGATAATTAAAAGTATTTGTGTTTGTATTCCACACACCATAAAATAATAACATCATATGTATTTATCGCAAAAAGCTGGTGAAAAGGACTTTTCTTGCCTTTCAAAGGTAATAAACAACATGGCAAATTCAAACCGTGAAAAGAAAAATGAAAAAAAATAACACCTGAAGTTTTTTAACTGTGTATATTTAGATTTTTATATCTATATTTAGAGTTTCCCCAGAGAAAGGGGAAGGATACATATGCATCCAGGAACCTGTCCTCTTACTAACGAATATATTCCTATGGTTCTATAACGTGCTCAAAGCATAGCCTTTGATAATCGTAGCTTCAGAGATCATCTGATACAATATATAAGAGATATTAAGATTCCAACACGTGATTACTGGACGTGAGAGGTAGAAAACAATTTCGAATCCAGTATGTTACAGTAGTAGGCGCAGCCATCAGTAATTATACAAATATGTTACAGAACAATCTGTCTGAAATGACGAATGTTGCTTTTCAAAAGTAGCACAACCCATTAAGGCAACACCACGCAATTTTACTTTTTAAATAGACGTCTGCAATTGTCCGTATTTGTTGTATAACAACCTGTCCGAAATGAATGGTGTTGCTGTTTAAAAGACATATCATCCCGTTGCGACAACCAAACACACCAACAACATTATCATCCCAATAAGGCCAAAATGATTTATGTTACTATTCGAATGACATAAAGCCTAGTTGAAGCATTCCCGTGCATCATGCTGTGTGGCGGCCGTACAAAGAAATATAAAAAGATTGGACAGGGAAAGTAGCATTCAAGGGGGACAGTCAACCACAAAACACAGAAACAAACATGCAAACAGACACAGACAAACAAGAAGGCAAAAGTAATAATAAAAGCAAACGACATCACAAACACAAAAGGTTTGACAATAGTGCTACCGCCTTGAAACGGTCAGTGACAAAGTAGGCCACTGGGGGTTTAAACCGGTCCTGGGGTGCACCAAACCTCACACTTGCCCTATTGTCATCCCATTAAAACAGGACAGTGTAAATAAAGAAATCCCCGCCATGATCTAATCTCTAACCAACAAGGCAGCATCAATAGGCAATATAAGTAAAACATGCTCTTGTAAATATAATACAAAAAAACAATAGCCTAGAAAGCCACAATGAAGGTACTCAATGACTAGGCAGAAGCCAGAGCAACAAGAGAATAAACCATTAAGGGCACGACAAGAAATATCATAGACAAACATCAAACGCTACCGTCCCAATGGGCTTTAGATAGGCGTCATCATAGGATCCACAGCCTGTCCGGTCATCGTACAATTAAAGGGGAAAGCATAGTGGCGAACTATAAAAGGGTCCACCACCAAGCATGCAGTACGTTGCAAAATGATAGGGCCATAAAGAAATATTTCAGTATTTATTGACATTCACACTAGCGTTTGTTTTGTGCTGTGCGGCGGGCGTAAAAAGTCGCCACAACTACAATAATTAGTGTTATTATGTATTGGTCCTTTGGGATCATCAAGCCCATTCTCTATTATTTTAAAGTAGAATAGGGTCTAAGTCGGGGCTAGGAGGTGTAAGAGGTGTTGTATCTTATTATTACCTCTCATGAACAGACTCAATAAAACCGAGTCTGCTACTTTTCTCTCTTGTTTGTGTGTGTTGCTTCGAAGGGATCACCCTTTCAGTATTTATTGACATTCACACTAGCGTTTATTAAGTGCTGTGTGGCGGCCGTAAAAACCGACCTGACTACAAATCATTAGCGTTATTATTTACTGTTCCTTTGGGATCATCAAGCCCATTCTGTGTTGCTTTGAAGTATAATATCGATTGAGCCTGTGCTAGGAAGCGTAAAAAAAGAATATGATAATGGACCTTTGGAAACGGCCGAGCACGAAACATACGAAATATTGCAGTCTCGGTTTGATTGAGACTGTTTATGAGCGGTAGTGAAATATGCTAGTACCGCTCACGCCCTCTAGCCCCGGGTTGAGCAGAACTCAATATTCATAAAATCAACAGCACACAATTTTAACCATCCCGAAGATGGCATGCATATGGAAGTGGACATGGAGTTGACGTCTTCCCCATGTCGTACGGCGTATGGTCCCAGTATCTAATAAAATGAAATGCCCCGAAGAGCGAAATAAACATAACGGAATTTAATTGGGAGCAGCGGTTATGAAGCCTGCGTATAAAAAGCAGACAACATATCCTATGAGTGGTTAAACAATACCCAGAGCCTTTGATCGGCCGGAGTAGTGGAACCACCGAATCAAAAAATAAGTAAGAAAACAAAAGAAATTGAAAAGGTACCACCGATAACTAACTATAAGTATCGGGCTCAGCGATCTCCAAAGATCGAATGAATAACAGTACTGATATGATTACCTCTTATGAAAAGACTCACTAAAACCGAGTCTGCTACTTTTCTCTCTTGTTTTATGTGTTGCTTCCACTATTGACATTCACACAAGCGTTTTTTCGTAAAAAGGCGCCCCGACTACAAATCATTATTATTATTATTTACTGGTCCTTTAGGATCATCAAGCCCATTCTGTGTTGCTTTAAAGTAGAATATAGTTTAAGCCGGTGCTATGAGGCGTGAGAGGTGTTGCATCTTATAGTTACCTCTAATGAACAGACTCAATAAAACCGAGTCTGCTTCTTTTCTCTCTTGTTCGTGTTTGTTGCTTCCAAGGGATCACATTTTCAGTATTTTGTGAATGCTGACTTGTACACATTTCACTTACAGCAATATAATTAAATGTTTTGACCATATCATTTTGCAACGCACTGCATGTTTAGTGGTTGACCCATTTACAGTTACATTTACAGGTACTACGCTTTCCTCTTTGATTATGCGATGACCGGACAGATTGTTTGATGTTTGTCTTAAATCTTGTGTTGGCGTTCCCTTCATGGTTTGTTCTCTTGTTGCTCTGGCATCTGTCAAGTCATTGAGTACTTGTTTTGTGGTTTTCTATGCGGTTTTGTCTTGATATGTACGTTAATCAATTATGCGCAGTCCTCTGTTTAATTGATTATACGCGGTTCTCTGTTTAATTGATGACTGTTCCGTTATTTTAGCAAATTTATTATTATTGTTTTGATTAAATGCCTTGAATTTTCAAAAAACAGAACAAAATATCCGTCATTTTGTTGAAAATGAAAAACAAGGAAAATAGGAATGCTTAAATAACATTCATCGTATTATGTAATCTAGAGCTGTTACTTAGATAAAACGAATTATAATAATATAAATTTATATCGAAAATAAACGTATGAAAGGAGAAGTGCTGAACACGATAAATACTGAAACTATATATGAGTTTCGATATGATTGACACTGTTCATGAACGTTAGAGAAAAATGGTTGCTACCGTTAACGCTTAATAGCCCCGGGTTGAGCAGAACTCAATATTTAAAATATCAATAGTACAGAAATTGGAGGCATAGTAGCCATATGACGGTGAACAATAAGGTACAAACTTTTTTTTTTCAAACACAAGTTGATCAATTGAATTTTTGCAACAAACGTATTGCAACAACACGTTTCAAATGTTTGCGTAAGAAGCCATTTTCAGAATTTTAAATGGAGTTTTGTTTTAGTTTTGCTGAAAAAACAAACAGCGTCTCAATTTCAAACTGTTACGAACTGATCCCAGTAGAATATTTTCTGGTAAATTGATATTGTAGATAAACATATTCGGCATCTTTACTTCCTCCGAAACCTAGGTTTTCGTTTCGTAATTTAAAATCGGGAATTCAAGAATTTCATAATAAATTTGTTTTAGGTCCTGCTGATAAAACAGCTATTAATGTAATTAATGTTTGACGCCTACATTACGTCAATGTGTTATCTCTTGAACTTGGTAGCACTAATTCGTATACTCAAGTGCAATCTACTGAGGATGACGTTGTTTCCACACATATCATTCGGTGAACTACTATTAAGGAGTCTGGGTACTAGCAAAACAAAATTCCAACTATATACAGGAGACCTAAATTACATAAAAATCCGTATAAGGCCCGATTTATTTCGAATTCTTGTACCTGCACCACAAAACATATCTACACACTTCTAACTTCTGCCGCTAAAGATAACGTTCAACAATATTGTGTTAAAACTTATAAAAACTCAGGGATTAATTTATTTTGGTCTATTAAAAATTCAGGATACCTTCTTGATAAAATCTGCAATAAATGTCAAGTTTCATCTAGTACTTATGATTTCTCTACACTATATACAACCTTACCACATCACCTTATCAAAGACAAGCTTTTTGTTATTATTAAAAAAAACTTTCGATAGAGAAAAAACTACATATTTGGCCTGTAACAGTTTTAAAGTGTTTTATACTAACGCCAGTTTAGACAATTACATTATGTGGTCATGCTTAAACGTTTGTGAAGCACTCATTTTCCTAAGAAATACTATTTTTGTCAAGTACGAACTGTTCACCTCTTGTCGCAGATTTGTTTTTGTATTGCTATAAAAGAGACTTCATGCTGAGTGTATCATCCGATACGCAAGCAGATTGAAATAATAATTATAGCCTTTAATGACACCTCTCGATTTTTGGATGACATATTGAACATTGACACACCTTTCTTTTCTACTATGGTTAATAATAGCTATCCTAAGGAATGCAACTGCGCAAAGTTAACATTTCTGACATGTCTGAAACTGTCGCTTCTTTTCTTGATTTACATCCCTCTATGGAACATAACGAAATAATTAATAAAATCTATGACAAGAGAGATGATTTTAGATATTGTTAATTATCCCCATTTAGATGGGGTTGTTCCCCGAGCTACTTCTTATGGGGTCTATGTTTCTCAACCTATTCGTTTCTATAGAGCTTGTGGTCCTATTGAGGACTTTAGTATTCGAAATATTTGTATAACTTAAAAGCTACTCCAGCAGGGCTACCGTTACCATAGACTTCGAAAAACCTTTGCAAATGTTTATTATCAGGGTTAATGTAAAAGTAATTGAATAACTCTTTAGCCACAAGGGTTATTACAAACTGACTGCTATGGTGATTTGATTTACAAACTTACTTCCATACAATATTTATTAAAATTGTTATAAAGTTTATCAAAAGAGGTTATGACCCTATCATTTTGCTCCGCACTGTATCTTTAGCGGCTGACCTATTTGTAGTTCGCCACTATCTTTTCCTCTTTGACTGTGAGATGGCCGGACATATTGTGGACCCTATGATAACGGTTTGTTCTCTTCCTGCCAAGTCACTCTAGCCTTCTATCTTTTATACTATATATACATGAACATTTATGTGCTTTTACTTATATTGCCTAATAATGCTACCTTGTTTGTTACAGAAAATAACCTGGCGGGGTTATCTTCATTTGCACTTTCCCGTTCATTGGGATGAAAATAGAGTAAGAGTTAGGTTTGGTGCACCCTTTAAGCTGGTTTAAACGACCAAATGCCTTTTTTTCCACTGACCGTTCCAAGGCGGCATCCCTATTGTTAACCCTGTTGTATTTGTGATGTCTTTTATTCATCTTTATGTATAGTTGTTCGTGTTTGTCGTCCTTGAATCTACTTTATATGTTCGATTTTTATGTCTACTTCTTTTCGTAATAACATTGCCCTAGGCTAGTGGGATATCAAATTGTGAAGAAAATCAGACAGTATTGACGACCGTATTGATTACCACAGAATCGATGCTTTAGGAAGGCGGATGTCTAGACAAAGCATCTACATCAACATTAACATTGCCGTTTAGAGAGACAATGTATAAAATATATTTGCCCAACGATGTAAACTATCTGGTTCAGTAGCAACCAGATTCTTAGAGGTCTTACGAAAATCAATGACATTTTGCTATATGCACATTGAACTACTTATGTACAGAAAATAATGAAATTGTTCTGTTACCGACTTGAGTATACGGAACAAGATAAATACTGAAAAGTGGATCCCTCGGAAACAACAGACACAAACAAGAGATACAAGTTTGAGTCAGTTCAGGAAAAGTAATGTAGAGTGCAACACCTCTCACGCCTCCTAGCACAGTTTTAAGCGATATTATACTTTATAACGACAAAGACTTGGTTTGATGATCCCAATATTTCTTTGTACTAACCTCATTGTCTAACATATACGAATATAGTTTACTTCGCAACCCAACAAATTCAACAATAGGTATTCCGCAAGTTTCATCTTTCATCTTGCCAATAACCTTTTTATTATCATTAAAATGAAACTTACTTTTTGGATCATGATCACAATTATCAAAAAGTTCTTTATCTTTGTAAAAGTCTGCATACACATCTTTTGTTTTTATTTCATAACACAAGGAATCGGTATCAGTAAATAATAATTTAGCTTTTTTATCATATTTATTTTTAATGTAGTTGTAGTGGAAATCATACATCAAATATTTTGACAAGTCTAAAATACACATACCAACATAGATAGGACGATTTAAAACTAATCGTTCCTTTATTCTGTTTATAGCAAATAATTTGTCATTAAACATTTTACAAGAAATAAATGAAGGTCTTGCTGCATATTTTAAAAGAACCTCCTCGTCGTGAGTCAATTTAACATTAATTCTTTTTCTCAAGTTTTCCATAGTTTACCAAAAACTGAATTGTTCATCAGTTTGAAGAAATCCTTTTCAAAAGCATTTTTACCAGCTGTCCTCTTAGCAGTATTAAAATATATGTATGTCTTTAACCACTCTGATTCGTCAAACTGTAGTATTCGATGTATTTTTGTCACCTTTAATCCAAGCGTTTTGTACATTCTAAGTTTCTAAAATGCACGACATACTTTTCTTGATTTTTCAACGTCGTAACACGTTTATTAACACTACAATTTCCTAGATTAAACTTTTGTTTTAAATTTTTACAGTAGTCTGACAACCACTCATCTTTGATATTTAAACTTTCTGGGGCGAGAGGATAATCATTATGCGTGTTATGCAGTTTCTCAGGATACTCGATATCACACTCAACAATGTAATTTGATTTTCCTTTTTCAATCTTGTTAACCCACTTGAAGTTGCCAGTAGGTAACGGTTGACACATAGCCCACCCATACAAGTTATTAGCATCAAGATATATTATGTACTTGCTATCTTTTTTCTTGTCATAGTTTTTCATATATTTATTGTTAGCCTGTGAATATCTGTTTGCAATATAACTCGTACCGCCTCTTAATCCTTTTTCTACGAACAAATATTGATCAATATCAGTTATTAAATCAAGTTGGATACCAGTCATCTTGAGGCATGCATCCCAGGCTAAACCAGGACTACTGAAGTAATGGCAAGGATCTAATTTGTAATACTCAATACACATTTTTCAATTACAAATCATAATATTCTCCCATATTTTTAATTTTAAATGTTTTCCATATGTTTTTAGCATGATCGTAATCTGCATCTGATATGTGTTCATCATTTAATTGAGAATAAAAGCTATCTTTGCCGGGTAACTTAGTGTCCTCGAAGCGTTCAAAACTGTTCATATAATCATAAGAATAAACGCCTTTTCTTTTTAGCAAGTCTAACTTTTTACCGCTATATTTTTGAGATATGTATTGAAACGACGGAACGTTTTTTACTAGATTATCTAATGATTGGGACATAAACTGAAAACTATCAATAAATACTAAACTTTTTCCAAGCATAAAAGCCATATACTTTTCCATGTTATTTGGTGTAACATTTATGTTTTGTTTAAACTTTCCGATGTGTTGCATTATGAAGTGAGAGTCATATCCTCTCAAGTTATGAAACACAAAAGGTATTTTTCTAGTCAACCTGAAATTAATATTACATATGTCATGAGCGCTTCCCCTATACTTTCCAGTTATGTGGCAATGATCCCTGACTTTTCTGATGGAGTTTTTGTATGCCACTGTATAACCCGCGTCGCCTTTTTTGAGAGTTGTTGCAAAACCATTACCACAAATATGACATGATTTAGATTTTTTGAATCTATCTTCTTCTTCCTGTGACATTACTAGATCTTTTTTAAAGTTTGCATTCATAGTTTTTTTGCACCACTTTTCTTCTTCTATCATTTTTTCCAAAAACTTGTAAACAGCATTTGGTCCTCTGTGTGTCACAACTGGTTTTGAATATTGATCATCATAACAACAAACAACCTTATACCCATAACTGCAATCAGTATGCTTTTGATATGCTTCCGTATGTGATTTTTTAGGATGGTTCGATGCTGAAGAAATACTTTCGGTTACTGCTTCAAAATCAGCATATATAACAAACGGAACCATTAGCTGTCTGTCATAGTTTTTAAACTAAACTTTTTCATCTTTGTTTGGCATCTCTACTGCTTGCTTACCATTAAGTGAAAGACAAACAGGTTTATGTTTTTCCAGAACTCTTTCTAATTTAAAGCACTGCAAGCATGTTTTACAAAACCATTTTTTATTTGAATGTAATGTTTGATTAAACATTAACCTGTTAAAATCTTTTATCCACACATAAAGATTTTTTTCTTCTTCTGTGATTAAAAGCATATCACATGTTTTTTCTGCTTTATTTTTTGATATGTACAAAGGGTATACTTGATTATCTTCATACTCAAATATGTTAAAACAAATGTTGTTTTGTTTATCTTTTTTTGGGATTTGTTTGATAGTAACAGGAAATGTAATTTCTTTATAATTTAGATCTCCAATATGCTTTTTGTACTTTGTTATTCTTTGTGGTTTATTATTAGCAGGAAATTCATAAGCCAAATGGCACCATCTGAAGCATTCGTTATCTTTTTCATTTTTATATTGATCAATCCTTTTCTAGAATTAGCAAGTTCTTTTGGTAAATCCGAATAAGAGCTACCCCGTAAAGGCTTATACTTTACTCGATTTATGTAGTGCTCATCAACTGTTGCAATTATCCAACCACTTCCTTCGGAAAGCCATGTACCAATTTTATCCTTTATTTGCATCGATGCTTTAATTAGCGCATCAACAATTTGAGTTTTGTTTATGATTAATTCTGCTTTGGAAGGAAAATAAGCTATTTTATAAGTGGTTGCTATTTCACCTTCTGCGTCATGTGTTGGTTTACCTAAAGTAAGTTTTAAAACAACATTCATTTTAAGACCGTTTGTTTGCTCCAATTCCTTTTCAAGTACATTTACAACAACTGGTATTGTGATAAAAAGTTGTAAAAGTGGATCGTTTTCAGATATAACACCAACTTGAAAAACTTTCATATATTGCTTTGGTGATTTTTCTTTTTCCACAACTTTACTAGATTTTGTAATTTCCACAATATCTTCTTTTGTTTCCAAAACTTTGCTATATTCTTTTGGCAGTAATTTTACATCTTTTATAAGTTTTTTAGCTGTTTCCCCAATTTCCGTTTTTTCTATTTCGCTATATTTTTCTGGTGATTTTATAAGTCTTCTAACCGCTTCCTCAGTTGTTTTAATTTTCAAATCTTTTTTAACCATTATAATTATAATATTACATGAGATTATTTTTTTAAGTCTATATATTTAATTAATTTAATCAACCATACATAATAATTTTAATTCCTTTGTCAAGTAAAACATCATAGCGGGCAATAAAAGAAACTTCGTATAACTTTGGATGGCAACTGGTTGCCTCTGAAATTTGTTTTTTGCACAAAGAACGTAGTTTATTTATATCTCTTTTTTCTATTTTCCATGACAGTTTTAGTTGTTGTGTCATTGTTATAATTTTTTCAGTCAGATCTTGAAAGTTTGTAAAAACTATTAACTCTTTGTCAAGTTTACTCATATCTTCAAAATCAACCGTTCGGGCATATGCCATTTGATCTTCCTTACAGTTTTTGATTTCCTGTTCTACTTGTTCCATTATAATATTACGTAAGAAAATATTTTTAAGCCTTATTTAAATATATAATTCTATAGTATAATATAATGAATTGCAAATATTGTAAAAGAGTTTTAGATATTATTGATCCTCCTGGGGTGTGCATAGATTACATCTTATTTCACACGAATCAAAAAGAAGCTTTGTAAATATGGCACAAGAACCAAGCTGTGTTACAAGTGTGCTTATGCATGTATAAATTGTAATAATACTTGTGAAGTTTTCGATAACGAGCGTGGTTGCCTTGATTGTGGCACTCACAATGGTTATAATCTTATTACGGGTTGCAACTACAACCAAAAGAAAACTATTTACCACAGAAAGTATCATTTAGATAAATACTTGGTAGCATTTGATTTGTCTTTTGAAAATAGACACAAAGATTTGAAGATTTGTTTTACAAAATTATAAAGATTTTGGATAAGCTAGAAGGTCGAAAAAGATCATTTAAATTTGAATACATTTTTCAGAAAATATAGAAAAATATTAAAAATAGAAAAAGAAACAAAACCGATTAAAACAATATCAACCAGAGAAAAGTACGATAGGATATGGAAACAAGTCAGAAAAGAATTACGACTGAATGCCATGACCGTTTAACTTGAACAGATACTCCTACGGAGCATTTCTACTAGCTTAATGTCTATTTAGCTTGAACCTTTTCATATACATTTCCAGAGGTTCTATGAAATTATCATTCTTTTGAATTTCTAATATTTTATTAAATACAATCCTAATTATCTCCTCATCATTTTCTAGTCCTGTTGTTGTTTGGACATATGATAAAAGTTGTTTAAAACTTCTATGATGTGTTTTTAACAAAGTATTTTTTTCTGCTATTCTTGTTTTACTTACTAAAACAGCAACTACTGGAGGAACTGCACCAACTGCAGCCACGAAAACAGGAATTGCTGGAACTAATGCTAGGACAGCAGTACAACCAATTATCCCACTAGCAATCTGTAATGTTGTGTTTATAATACCGCACAATTTATAACTGCGTCTGTATGCAGCTACAAGTCGCGTCAAGTGATCAGTTAATTCTTCTTTAGTTTTCATGTATAATTACAGTTAGACAATAATTTAATTAAAATATTTAGAAAATAGTTGCTCGTGTTCTTTAGGTGACATTTTGCCTATTTTTAATAATTCATCGATTATGCTAATACCTTTATTTATTAGCTGTAGACTATTATTTCCTGATTCGATACTTCCACATACTAACTCTAGATCATCCATCAAGTCTTTAGGGCTATTATAATATTCAGCACAACATCCTAAAATCTGTTTGAACTTTGAAGAACCGTTGTGAATTGGTAAACCAGACAATTCTGTTAGTTTCTTGAAAACATTCTGAGACAGCTTTGAATAAGTTTTTCCATTGTTGTAACGCTTTGTTATCAGGTCTATAAAATCATCATCTACTTTCAAATCTAGCACAACTGCTTCTCCTTGTTTGGCAATAAGCTTGTGATGACCAACAAGATTAGGTAAATCAATTTGTAACATTCCATAGCGACCATCTTTGTCAACTTTGTAGGAATTTTTATTTTGTTGTAATCCTTTTCCTGATAAAAACAGGAGCATGCTGTTCCATACTTCTAAGTCTGTCTCTGTAATGCTTTAATCCGTCAGTCTCTTTTTGTAAAGCCTCTTTTTCTTGTTCAAGGTCTTCCCTCTGCTTGATATTTTTTTTTATCTGTTTGGTTAGAGCAGCTTTAGAACCTCCGATATCCTTGATTGTTTTAGAAGCATCATTAATTGCTTTTTCTCTATCACCTGTAATTAGTTTCGATAGTAATGGTAGGTCATGTTTCTCTAGCACACCTGTATCAATTCCAGCATCTATATTTGCAGTATGTATTTTTGACGCAGGCTCTGTTGTATCAATTCCAGCATCCGTTTCTGACATAGGCTCTGTTGTATCAAATAACTGAGGCAATCCTCGGTATGCCTCATGTTCTTGTACTTCCTCGCCTATTGCTGCTGGAAGAGCGGCTAATTGCTGACTTATTTTCGGAAGAGAAGCTAACTGCTCGGTTAGCTGTTCTGACTGACTTTTTATTTCGCTGGTCACAGGATTAAATATTTCTTTGTACAAATCACGACTAGCTCCCTTTTCTAGTCTTATTTGGGTAACTTTATTCTCGTATTCATTAACAAGCTCACTCGCTTTTTGCTTTTTATCTGCTAATTCTTTCCATTTTAACAAAGACATGTATAATACAGGTTAGATTAAAATAAGATAAATAAAGATAAGTTGACATGAGTTAAACCAAGTTAAGATAACTTAAATCGAGTATTATGCTGTTTTTGTTTTTTTTATTTTTAGCCGGAGACTTAACTGCTTTCTTAACCGCAGGTTTAACTGCTTTTAATTTTTTTCTGATGAGTCTAATATTTGCATGTGCTTTATCAGACTCATTTTGTATTTTAACCAACTTTTCCTCCAGACGTGTTATCTCACTAGGAGATTCAGATTTGCTTAACATTTTATTTATATGCTTTCTTTCTGGCTCTAATCCTATCAAATAAATAGTATTTGTTCGTTCATCTGTTTTTGACAAACTTCCTGGATTTTTCGTTGTTGGTCTCCAGACAGCAGGATCTGCATCTTTTTGTTTTGTAGGTCCTGGGATATTCATCTTAACTTTTTGTAATCCGTAATATCTGACTTGATCAGCTTTAAAACATTCTGCTTCTGTTCCAAGTTGTTTACCACGGGGGATTTGTTTTATTCCGCAATATATTTTTGACATATATAATATTACTTAGATAATATTAATATTATCTGACTATTATTATAATGGAAATTCCAAACTATGACATGAGGACAGAAAACGGTAATTTCAAACAGATATGGAACTTCATGCCAGACTGTTGTTTTAGAATGTTAATTTGTGGTAATTCAGGATCTGGCAAGACAAACACACTAGTTCACATGTTGTTGAAACCTTTGGTTTACTACGACAAGATTTACTTATTTGCTAAAAACTTGGAGCAGTCTAAGTATCAGGTCTTATCACAAAAACTTGAAAAGATAGCAAAAAAGAATAAAATCCCAGTCGAAGATATATTAGAATGTTCAAATGATGAAGTTATCCCTGTGAATGATTTGGATTCTGATACTCAAAAGATAGCTATTTTTGATGATTATGTTTGCGAGCGCAAACAAAACAATATTATTAATTATTTCATCCAAGGCAGGCATAATAATTGTTGCGTGATTTATTTATCTCAATCTTATTACAAAACTCCCAAAGACATTCGGTTGAACTGTTCTCATTACATCTTTTTCGCGACTCCGGTTAATCGTGAGCTGGGCGTGCTTTGCAACGAACAAGATGTCAGCAAAGATCAGTTTAAAAAAGCAACTGACAAGCAGTATGACTTTCTGTATCTTGATCGCCCGTGGAAGTTAGTAAAGCGTAACTTCAACGGCGAAATTTAATCTCATCATATTATATAATGGGACTTGTTAATGATCTTGGCGAGGAAGTTACTACTGGCAGCGTTAATATTACAAATGTCGGTATTGTGCTGTCCGAGTATGTAAAACAAAAACATTCGGTTAATTATCTTAACATAGGCAGAAACCAGGAAATTTTTTTGAGAAGTGAGCTTAACATGGATAATAATAAAATTATCAATGTTGGTAATCCAGAAAAAGCAGGTGATGCAGCAACAAAGCAATTTACTGTAAGAAGAGTAGCAAAGATCATACGTGATTATAATGTTGATAAAATTCCAGATATGATGAAAGATTTAACAACAGGTGTTGAAGATAAACTAAGTCTGATACAAACAAAGTTGCAAGCAAACCGCGAGAAAATGCTTGAAATTCAAAACGGATTGAAAGATGAAATAAAACTTTTGAGTGATGCTTTAAAAGAGTTAGAACAGAAAGAAGATGTATTGGAAGAGAGTGAAAACTTCAAGAAATTAAGCGAACAAATAAGATCTGGTGTTCAAAATATTAATACACAGATTGGAGAAATCAACAAACAAATGGTTGATAACAATGAACTAGAAACTGCTATTGCTGATGCTTCAAAACAAATGAGAACTGCTTTTACTACTGAAATAGCTCAAATTAAAATATTAAATGAGCAGTTAAACACCAACGTTGTTGATATCAACAAGGAATTTAAAGACATCAAAAAGAAAATGGTTGACGACGAGTCGCTGGAGACTGCTCTGAGCAAACTGGTTGACACTGATTAACTTGAGACTGCTATTGATGATGCTTCAAAGCAATTGAAAGCTGCCCAGGAAAAAATTAACACATCTTTTGATGGTGAAATAGCTTCATTAAAACAGTTTAATCAAAAGTCTGGTAGCCGACACACAGCAATTCTTGGCATAATTGACGAGTTAAGAGTAAAGGTAGAAGATTTAAGTCGGATGTTACTGCTTGAATATACAAAAGATGATGACATCAGCATCATGCTAGATACTTTTGGAGTTAGAAATCGTGTATCATTCCCAACGCGAAAACCACTTGAAAGAACCAAACGTAGTTATTTTTTCGAAGTGTTTACCCCCGTAACCAATCCGGTTATAAATACTGAAGAATATTTTACCTCTGATGATGAATACCAGAGCATACAACTTGTAAAACCCGGACGATATGTAGTTGAAGCAGATCTTACATATACAGTTACAAATACAGACATTGGTATAGAATATTTTAATTTGTTTAATCAGATTAAGTGCCAGTGAGTCGATTGCTCAATCAAAAATTGAAAATGGCAAACGAATACTAAAAGAAACAATTGAATTATATCTTCCGAAATCACACTTTTTGGACCATCTTCCCAATCATAAAATCTAGCGCCACGCAAGTTTTCAATTTTAAACTGTACTACAAATGTGATTAATTTTATCCATCCTATATTATATGGAACAAAAAATTGTATTATCATCGGAGAAAGCGTCAAGAATTAATAGCTCAAATACATCGAGTAATTTTACAACTGTGTATGACAGACCATTAATATTAGGCAGAAACAAACAGTATGGTATTGGACTTGATAAGATTAATTCTATGACTTACTCATGGTATAATATTAGTGAGGATTTTAATAACAAAGTGATAAGGTACCATAATGGAACAGATTGGAAAACTATTAGTTTTGCAAATGGAAATTACAGTTATGCTGATATCGATAATTACATAAAAGAAGCATTGACTGTAAACAATGATTTAACTGATGACTCGCCTGTCCCGATAAAAATTGAGTTTGATTTATCAAGTTTCAAATGTTTAGTTAACATTCATAATAACTTTATGCTTGATTTGAGAGAATAAAACTTTCACACCTTAATCGGGTTTGACAAAGATGCAGTTATCAGAGAAACTAAATTTGGAACTGTGACGCCAAACATAACAAATTCTATCGATACATTGTATATCCACTGTGATTTGATAAGTAATTCTATTGTTGATGGATCATACGGGGATGTTATTTATGAAATAAGTACAGCTGATCTTACGAGATCATATCCTTTCAAAGATGAACCGATGAGAGTCGGGTTCTGTGAGGTAAACAAAACGATCATTAACAGTATTAATATTTACATTACCGATTTTTCTGGCAAGATTATTAATCTTAATGGTGTCCACACATCATTTCGTTTTGTTTCGAAGGAATTAATGTAACATAAGTTATATGCAGGCAAGAAAGCATTAGAAACTGCTGGAAAACAAATCTTAGAAAGCGGTTCTAAAAACCTTGGAGATGAAGTAGGTAAAATGGCTGCTGATAAGTTAGTTTCAGTTATAAAACCTAAACCAAAAGGTGAGATGATTTTAAAAGAACTTACAAAGGCTGATAACAAAAAAGAAGTTGTAGCTAAAACTGAAGAAGATGTTAATACAAAAATTAACAGATTACTATCCAGAAGAGGAACCAAAAATATTAATGCGAGAATTAATCGATTAATTAATAAAAAATAATCTAATTACTAGTATATATAGATGTTTCGAAGTAATCAATATAATACTAGATATGAACATGTACCTATTCAGTTAGATACTCCCGTAACACAACCAGGAAATGCTACCAGACAAATGAAAAGTGGTTATCAATTTTCGGTAAATAATAGAAGTTCTTACTTTGATTGGTATAACGCATATTTTGAAATCAGTTTTCGAGTAAACAAAGTTGCTGATGGAACCAATTTCATAGACACTGACAGAATTGCTTTAATTAACGATGCGGCTTCACTGATTGATCAAATGCAAGTAAGGCAAAATGGAAAAATAGTTTACGATGGAAATAATCTTCACAGATTTGTTAATATCAAAAGCTTGCTTGAAATTTCTGACAATTATGCAAAGACAACCGGAACAAACGAATACTTTTTAGACAATACGACTGCTGCCGAATCTCGAGATGATCAAGCCGGTTATAATTCAGGATTTGCGATTCGTCATGCTTTGATAATAACTAATCAAAAAGTTCACTCTATAATTCCATTAAACAAATATTCCTTCTTTGGAGGTTTGGAAACAAACATGCTTCCTCCTGACCAAATTCAAATTAGCTTGCAACTGACAAATGATAATGTGTTAGTTTTCAAATCAAGTGGTGATGATGGCCGAGTAGTTATTAATAAATTAGTTTTGTGGATACCCAGAATGATATTTAACACAGATGGTTTAAGTTACGTAATGAAAAATCATATGACATCAACAAGATGGACTTACCTTCGTGAAATGATACAAAAAAACGGAAGTTCTCAACTAACTGAATCCGTATTTAGAATAACGGCTGGTGTTAAAAATCCCAAACATGTGTTTGTGTATTTGCAAAGGTCAGACAAGAGTTCACACTAAGAGCGAAATCCTCAGCTTTAGGATACTTTTCGTCTAAATGCTGGTGATGCTGCTTCTTATTTGCAAACAGTCAGATTGGAAGTTGGAAATGGAGTTTATTATCCAGAAACTGAATACAGTTATGATAATATTATAAGAATATTCAGAGATGTTATTAATTATTCTTACAATCAAAATGATTAAAACACTGGAACTTTACTCAATACGGGTAATTTTAAAAATCTCTTCGGAATGATATATTTCGATTTAAGTTACAAGGGAAATGAGGTTAGTGTTGATCCAAAACAACTAAATTTGAGATATAAATTAAATACAGCTCCAGGAGCTCCTTATAAAGCTTATGCTCTCGTTCTTTATGAGGAAGATGTTGTTATTGATACTGTTGGAAATGAACTAGTTATTGTTTAATCTAACTTATAATATATATGACTTACGTAAATTATTCAGTAAATTTAACAGATGGACGAAAACAGAGTTTAGCGAGGGCTTATGAGGATAGGAGTGAATTAAAACTCAGGTTAAAAAATAACCAACTAACTGGGAATTTTCCCTTGTCACTGACAGCTACTCAGATTAACAATATTAACAAAGCTAAATCTGGCGGACGGGGATTAGACATAAATATATCAAAATCGCAAATGAGATCTCAGTCCAAAAATGGAGGCTTTTTAGGCGCATTAGCTGGTTTGTTAAATAAAACAATATTACCAACAGTTGCTAGATTTGCTCCAAAGATATTAGGGCCTTTAGCGACACTTAGCGGTCTGGCAAGTACTGGAATTGGTAAAATATTTGGAAATGGAATGGTAACTGTTCCTTCTGATAAAAAACAAACACTTCTAAAATCAAATAAAATCAAATAAATTAACAGCTGCACAAAAAATAAAAAAATAGCAAAGTCAAAAGGTTCCTGCACCATTAAACTAACACAAAAACAACTACAAGACGTACTGGCATGTACTTCTAGTAATAAAACGGTAACTGTTCCCAGTGATAAAAAGCAGCAAGAGGTAACGGCAACTGTTCCTAGTGACAAAAAAACAAAACTTCTAAAATCAAATAAATTAAAACTTGCACAAAGAAAGAAGATAGCAAAGTCAAAAGGCCACTGCCCTGTTAAACTAACTAAAAAACAACAGCAGGACGGAGGATTTCTTGGAATGCTTGCATCACTAGGAATTCCATTGATTGGATCTCTTATTAGTGGTTTAACTGGAAAAGGTTTGCAAGTAGATAGAAGAGGACAATGTTTACAAGTAGACTCGCAAATTAGACCATACAGAAGTATTCCATTCATAAAAAAAAATATATATTTTAAAAATAAACCTATCTCTTACTTAGATATAATAAAATGGGATAAGCAGCTAGGTATACAAAAATTCAGTGGGGTGTACAGCAAAAACAAATTACCAGCAAAACAAAATAAACAAGAATGTGGTATTATTAATCTTGATGATCATATTGGGCCTGGCACACACTGGACTTGTTACTATGATAATTATTACTTCGATCCGTTTGGTCTGAGCCCACCAAAAGAAGTTTTAGCGTACATACCTAATATAAAATACAACACCATTCAATGTCAAGATAAAACAAGTGTCCTGTGCGAATATTTCTGTTTGTACTTTATCAAAAAGTTGCAAGAAGGAAATAGTGTGTACGCTATTCTTTATAAATTATTAAAGCCTTTCAAACCAGTGAATAATGAAAACATCATAACATCATATTTTGTAAACGAAGTTTAATCTAATCATATTATATATGAGTTACTGTATAAAAGAAAAAAAGGTTACTGAAAATGTTGATCCTAAGTATGTTTTAGCAAAAAATGGTAGAAAAATGTTAAGAGCAACTTGTGCATGTTGTGGTATTACTAAAACAAAGTTTGTTAAAAACACAGAAGGTGGTAATATTGATATTCATAAAGCTATACTTCCTCTGTTGCCTAAAAAAGGGTTAACACTTCCTGGTTATAAATATTGCGGTCCTAGTAATCCACTTGATAGCGGAGAGCCGGTAAATGAATTAGATGCTGTTTGTAAAAATCATGATTATTGTTATGACGAAAATCCTAGTAATAAATCAATGTGTGATACAAACATGTTGACCGGTTTAAAAAAAAGTAAATCTAAAACTGTTGGAGAAAAGATCGCTAAGAATTTGTTAGTAAAACCTGTGATTAGTGCAAAATATAAACTAGGACTTGGAGAGCCAAAAAACTAAAAAAGGTGTTGAAATGGACTGACAAGTTAGCAGATGAAATTCATAAGCCTATACGAAGAAAGTTCACTCAACGCCGTGTGATTGTTAATGAAATTGATAAAATATGGTCTGCTGATTTGGTTGATATGCAATCGTTTTCAAAGTATAATAAAGGTACTAAATACTTGCTTACTGTTATTGATTTATTTAGTAAATTTGCTTGGGTTAGTCCAGTTCCAAATAAAACTGGTTTAGAAATTACCAAAGCATTCCAACAAATAATCAGTACAGGAAGACAATGTAAATTGCTGTGGGTTGACCAGGGTGAGGAGTTTTATAACAAGACGTTTAAGCAATTCCTTGATGATAATAATATCAAAATGTATCACACTTTTAATTTTGGGAAAGCTGTAGTAATTGAACGATTTAACAGGACATTAGAAGAAAAGATGTGGAAATATTTTACAGCTAACAATACAAACACATATTTAGACGTGTTACACGAAATGGTTGACAAGTAAAATAATACAAAACATCGGAGTATTAAAATGACACCGATTGAGGCTAGTGATGAAAAAAATAAAGGAACAGTGTATTTCAACTTGTATGGAAAGATGAAAAGTACTCAGATTAAGCCAAAGTTTAAAATAGGGGATAATGTTAGAATTAGTAAATATAAAAGATCGTTTGAGAAAGGTTATACCCCAAATTGGACTGAAGAAATATTTGTTGTTGATGAAATTCAAAACACAAATCCTGTGACATACAAAATAAAAGATTTAAACAACGAAAACATTGATGGCAGCTTTTATGAATTAGAAATGATAAAAGCTGATCAAGAAGTATTCAGAATTGAAAAAGTAATACGACGTGATATCAAAAAGAAACAAGCATTGATTAAATGGAAGGGCTACAATAAGGATTTCAATAGTTGGGTTCCATTGAAGGATATTAAAAATATTAAATAAGGGCTTAAAAATAATTATATATAGTATTATTATATAATGAAACAAGAAAGATTAGAAAAGGTTTGCAGAAAACTTAACAATTTAAAAGATAAATATAGAAGAGAATTAATGACAAGCAAGCAACTCCAAGTAGAATATGAGGTAGTCCGTGATGATTTTATGGACACCAAAAAAAGGCGATTGTTGCTTGAAATGGATAATTACGAACGCGAGCTGATAAAAACAGACACGAGCTTCTTGAACTAAAATACAAAATAGCAAAGTGTAGAAAAAAAAAATACTCCATGGTAAAAAATGATATGCAGAGCGATGATGAAGACTACTGCCCGGTTCCTTCTGACTTTGCCTAATGGGTTGCAAATGTTATGTTATTAAAATGACAAAACCGGATTGATTAGTAGTATAGATAGTGAGGGTATCAGGCGAGTTTTCCCTGAGCGGGGTGCTTGAAAAAACTGTTGAAATATGTTAGTGTTGATTTAGGCGTGACTTACATTTAGATCTTAGTGGTGTTAATGAGAGTTACGCTCGAGTCTTCCCCTGGCATATTTCACTAGTTTTTCTCGTACCCCGCGGGAGGGAAACTGGCCTGGTACCCTCACTATCTATACTACTGACAAGAGGGATGATTTTAATTTTGACATTGTTTATTATCCCCACTTGAATGGGGATGTTCTCCAAGCAACTTTTTATGGGATGTATGTGTCTCAACTTATTCGTTTTTCAAGAGCTTGTACTCGAGTTGAGGACTTTAATATTCGTAATCTTTGTATAACTAAAAAGCTACTTAATCAGGGAACCCTTTTGTGTTTGTGATGTCGTTTGCTTTTATTGTTACTTTTGCCTTCTTGTTTGTCTGTTTGCATGTTTGTTTCTGTGTTTTGTGGTTGACTGTCCTCCTTGAATGCTACTTTCCCTGTCCGATCTTTTTATATTTCTTTTAACCGTTACCATAAACTTCGTAAAACATTTGCAAAATTGTGTTATCCTGATCTTCTTTCCAAATATAAAAGTAATTTAAGGACTCTTCCGCGACGAGGACTATCACAACCTGACTTCAATATGATGTGATTTATAAACTTCGTAAAATTCTTTGTCATGATCACTACCGCTCATGAACAGTCTCAATCACCCCGAGACTGCAATGTTTCGTATGTGTCGTGCTCGGCCGTTTCCAAAGGTCCATTACTATACTCTTTTTTATACTATCTCTGTTAAACTTGTTAAAAAGTTTACCAAAAGAGGTTATGACTATAATTTTGTAACGTACTGAATGCTTGGTGGTGGACCCTTTTACAGTTCGCCACTATGCTCTCCTCTTTAATTTTACGATGACCGGACAGGCTGTGGACCCTATGATGACGCCTACCTAAAGCCCATTGGGACGGTGGCGTTTGATGTTTGTCTATGATCTTTCTTGACTTGTCCTTAATGGTTTATTCTCTTGTTGCTCTGGCTTCTGCCAAGTCGATAAGTACCTTCATTGTGGCTTTCTAGGCTATTGTTTTTTGTATTATATTTACACGAGCATATTTGTGTTTGACTTATATTGCCTATTAATGCTGCCTTGTTGGTTAGAGATTAGATCATGGCGGGGATTTCTTTATTTACACTGTCCTGTTTTAATGGGATGACAGTAGGATAAGTGTGAAGTTTGATGCACCCTAGAATTGGTTTAAACACCCCAGTGGCCTTTGTTGCCACTGACCGTTCCAAGGCGGTAGCCCTATTGTCAACCATTTTGTGTTTGTGATGTCGTTTGCATTTTTTATTTCTTTTGCCTTCTCGTTTATCGGTTTGCGTGTTTATTTTTGTTTTTTGTGGTTGATTGTCGTCCTTGAATGCTGCTTTTCCTGTCCGATAATTTCATCTTTCTTTGTATTACACATGGTTAATATAAGGAAAAACGTAATGGTATATTATACGGAATACAAGCAGTTCCATGTGATAAAATATATATGTTCAGTACGATTCTGGATATATCCTGAGATTTTTATTATTTTGCATGTATTTCTTTAGTTTGTTTCTCTGGATGTGGACTTTATTGTTAGAGAATTCCTTTTGATGAGATGTAGTTTTGTTTACACTGTCTTGTCTATTTGGGCGCTGAGGACAGGATAATAGAGAGGATTGTGCGCAAATAAATTCACTTCAAGCTTACCAGTAGGCCTTATTGACTACTGCCGTTCCAAGTCGGTAACTCTGTCTTCACCACCCTTTCTGTGTTTTTTTTGTCTCTTTCATTGTATTTTGAAGTCCTTGTTTGCAGTACAGTGCGGACCTACGATGCCTTTGCGTTCGGACGCTGTGGTTTCTATAGGACTCAACAATATTTCTGATACTGTCGTTTCTTTTATTGATTTACATCTCTCTGTTAACTAATTAGTAAAATCTATGACAAGAGAGATGATTTTAATTTTGATATTGTTAATTATCTCCACTAAGCTGGGATGTTTCCCCGAGGTACTTCTTATGCGGTTTACGTTTCTCAACTTATTCGTTGTTTATACTGCACAATAGTGATGTTTGTGCCGTGTGGCGACCGTAAAACGTCTCCCAGTACATCCAATCAATATTGTTATTTTTACATCCTACAGGGATTATATGACATTCATTGATCCAGTTTTTCCTTGTTGACTGTCCTCCTTGAATACTACTTTCCCTGTCCGATCTTTTTATATTTCTTTAGAGATTGTGGTCGTGTTGACGACTTTAATATTCGTATTATTTGTATAACTAATAAGGTGCTTCAGCATAGCTACCGCTACCATAAACCTCGAAAAACGTTTTCACAATTCTATTATCGTAATCTGATCTATTTGTAAGATATAAAGTCGTTTTAAGAACTCTTCTGCAACAAAGACTATCACAACGTGATTTCAATGGTAATGTGGTGATGTGATTTACAAACCGTTTAAAGTTCTCCGGTCATGTTTTGTTTCATGAACATATTTATGTTTATTTAAATCGAAATCAATACACAACAATAGACATTTACAATTCACACATTGCAATATCTGTGAAAAGCGAGTATACGATTTTATTTGATGACGTAGGTATTGAACAGGTAAATTAATCCACAGGTAAATATATTTATCAATTATATGGCAATAGTTGTGCAGCTATACAATGCAGATTTGCCTCATTACCCCGTGCAGTCACGCAGTGGTAAAAGAAGTAGTACGTCATGCAAATAAGACTTTTTTTACATACAACATAGTAGTGGTTTTAAATATATGTTTCTTTCAGGGACTACCAACAAATGTTCATAGGATTTTTAAGAGTTATTTTTGTTAATTGATAATATTACAAAAGGGTGGCCAATCATCTTTAAGGTCCTTGGTCGTCATAATCACTTTCATACAATATTTATTAAACTTGTTAATACGTTTATCAAAAGAGGTTATGACTATATAGACTATATATAGAGTTCTATTATTTTGCAACGCATTGCATGTTTCTTGGTTGATACATTTACAGTTCACCTTTATGCTTTCATCTTTGATTGTGCTATGACGGATTGAATGTGGACCATTAGATGACGTCTAAACCTAAATCCGCTTTGGACGGTAGTGTTTGATGTTTGTCTTAGATATTGTCTTGTGGTACTCTTAACTGTTTGTTCTCTTGTTGCTCTGACTTCTGCCAAGTCATTGAGTTCTGCATTGTGGCTTTCTAGGCCTTTGCGTTAATATGCATATATACATAATCATATCTTGCCTTTCAATCATTTGTATAAGTATTGTTTGTTTCTGAGCGTGTTTTTGGTTGAGTTTGGTCCTTGAAATCTACGTCACAAGTTGGAATTTTTATATCTACTTTTCTTGTTAATTCTATCTATTGCAATTGCCGTTATTGTCTGAATTGCAGTTAGAAAAAAGTGCTTTTATATTGCTACAGTGTACACTTCAAAAGCGTGGTTTCTTTCTCTTGCAAAGTTCTTTTCAATAAGAGCAATTAGCTAGTCTGAGGATTCACACCATCTCATATACTTAAATATATTTGTCGTATAAACTTCTTATGCTATAATTTCTTTTATCATAATATCCTTTCCAGACGACATGTAATACGAGAAAATTTGATTTAAGCGATTTCTTTAGCAAAGCATTAACAATAAACTGAACAGGCATCGAGGAGTGTGCATCATATACTTAACATATTCTGATTATGTTGCCACCGCTATGCATAACATTAAAAGGACCGGAAGCAATCTAAAGGAGTGTAGGACTTTTAAGTTTAATTTGCAATAAAATAAAACAATCATACCGTATGTCAATTTCATTTAAAAAGTGTGAATGTACTTAACGAGTCACAATGTGCTTTGTGATTTTATTTTTGTCCAAGAAACAACTTGATCTGAAAAAATCGATGACGCGGCGGGCGTAATGTTTTAATCATAAATTACAATTCAAATGATGCACTAAGCCTATACACAAATCAATATACATTCTTTTGAATTGTATGTACAAATGGTAGGAATATAATCCACATGTGCATCGATATTGATGATTTAATACAAACAACTCTACGAGTCGTCGAGTTTTCCATATCAAACATGTTTAGAAAATTTAATTAAACACGACATAACCTTTATATAACATGTCCATCGCCATATGCATTCCATCTCCGGGTTGGTTAAAATTCTGTACTATTGATTTAAATTGATGAATATTGAGTTTGCTCAACCCGTGGCCAGGGGGCGTGAACGGTCGCAAGCATATTTCACTACCGTTCATGAACAGTCTCAATCAAACCGAGACTTCAATATTTCTTATTTATGGTGTTCGGCCGTTTCCAAAGGTCCAATCTCAGCACGTGTAATGGTATACGCACGCAAAACTCTTCTAGATCGCCTCCAGTTCCCTTAACAATCGGATTTCCGATATCATATATATTTACCAATAAACATGTTATATAGATATAAAAATCGAACAGGAAAAGCAGCATTCAAGGACGACAGTCAACCAAAAACACACAGAGAAACAATTACAAATTTCAAGATAAATAAAAGGCCAATTAAAACATCACAAACACAAGAGGATTGACAATAGGGCTACATCCTTGGAACAGTCAGTGGCAAACAAGGCCGCTGGGGGTTTAAACCAGGTTCTAGGATGCACCAAACCTCACATTTAGCCTACTGTCAACACAATAAAATGGGACAGTGTAAATAGAGATCCCCGCCATGTATAATTAATGAAACGGGTTTCTACAATGACGTATTTTGTCTCAGTTTGTCTTGTTTTTTTTTGTGTTTGTTTTAACATTGTTTTTATTTCAATAACAATAATGTACACTCATTTTTATCAAACAAATATCTTAACAATATATAGACAATTAAATACGACACACATTTATCAAATGTATGTAGGAATACAGAAGTGAGATATATTTACTGTATGAAAACCCACAGATGTTTTAGATGAACAACGACTATATTTCGTTATTCTGTTTGTTATTTAAGAAATAAAATATTTCCAGCGGGTTTATATTGTCCCAGATCTAAACCTGATGGGAGGAATTTGAAGATCATCAATACCAAGGGCCGTAGGCCCGCGGTTTTGATGTGTTTCAAGTCCCAACTACCAGGTTTTGATCTCGCACAATATAAACCCGCTGGAAATATCTTATTTTTTATCTGATATGGATTTTTATGTATTTTATACACACATTTTCGAGAGATTGGACATAGTAAGTAATTGTAAGTATTAACAAATTTACATAATAGACACATTTTATTTTTTAAAACTCACGGTGCCTCTTAGTTTTTCTGCATAACTTTTGCATATCATTTTGTTTTCAATATTTGAAAGCAAACTCGATTTGCTTATAACTATTTCACCAATAATGTATCTTAACCTATGTTAGAATAAATATGTATGCACGCATGTTAAAGTTAAAATGATAACGGGAATTATACTTTGCTGAGCACTAATATTCAAAAATACCGTGTCTCCCAATAATTGCAATGTATCGAATTGGTCTTATTATTATAAACATATGTAGTATTATAAACATGACGCCAGTAAAAGTTTTTTATATTTCGTTTTGTGTTTATTTTTAATTAAATATTATCCAAGATCGATTGTAGTGTTACGTACATGTTGGAAATTATCCGCATTCCCTATAAATCTGATGATCAATCAATTTCATTTATTGAAAGAAGTAAAATCAGAATTATGCGAAAATCACGTGCACACCAAACTTTCGTTTTTACTGGCGTTAAGTATATAATTACGTAATGCAGTTATGTATTATATTATAGGTTATTGCATTTGTATGGCTAAATATTACTTGGAACGAGTTGTTTTGGCAAAGGACGACGAGCTTGCGAGTCGTCCTGCGCCAAAACAACGAGTTCCAAGTAATATTTAGCCATACAAATTCAATAACCTTTTTATTGTATACTTTCATATTGTTTTTGATCAATGTTAATTGTATGACTATTACTTTTCATTGTATTTGTGTTATTTTTATAGCTTTTGATGGAATTTCTATCTTGCCATTCAGTTTCATTTTGTGTGGATGATTATTTTGCGCGAAAACGACGTCGACGTCGGATGACGTCATTAAAAACATCAAGCGATTTTCTGAAATTTGTTTACCATTCGATAACGTTAAAAACAGTGGGTAAGTGACCATTAGAATTATTTTATCAATTTTTGCCATAAAAGGTTGAAAAAAAAACTCGTATTTGTTTGTTGACACTATAGGAAGGATTCCGTTATTTTTATTTGAAAGTAGTTCCTTATTTCTATTTCGCGGCTCTTAGCAAGCACGAGCAAACGTTCCCGTGCAATATCAATGCGTGCAATATCGTAGAATATTGCACGCTTAGCTCAATGCAAACTAAACGGGACAATATGAAAGTATACAATAAATACAGGATACATACTATGCACCAATGTATTTGAGAGTTCATGTGACAAACGTATAAAGTATTAGATACTATTTTAATTATTATCACAGTTCCGTAATGATAAGACAAGCAATACTGGATAGAGCTCAGCCAGGGGAACATGTTTGGACAGTTGTTATAAAAATAGCATGGATAAAACGAGATCGTTGTTTTAGTTTCTATAGGCGTTATCAAGCTATACTCAACAAAACTTATAACGCAACGTCCGAGTTTGCTTCTATTTTTCATCATATGCATAATTGTTGATTGGTAGATTTGAACTATAGAGGTAACTTTTATTTTTCAATATACGCGTGTGCGATTTTAAGCAAAACTAATTAATCTTACTTTCTGAATAGTAAAAATAATGTTTCCGTTTAACCAATTTCAGAACATCATTAAATTTTTATCGGAAATCAACAAAACAAATTCCATACGATTTACATTGAATTCAATCTGTTGAGTTTTCGTAAAAAAAAAAGCCCTCTGTTCTGGAGATTATGAAATGCTAATATGGTGTCACATTTATGCATTACATGATTACTCTTATAATTGTTGTTCTTCAAAACAACACAAATAAATAATGAAAAGAAAATACAATTCTGTAGTATTTTTTTATCAGCGAATATTACTTGCTTTGTTTTAAGTTTTGTTGCGTATACATTGGTTAAAACTTAGGCGTCGTAGCACGTCGTAAACCACTAAGACAGGCGTGACTAAACTGCCCTGGGTGGAGCCTATCCGTCGTAGCATGTTCTCCTTGTGGCTTTTCTTCGTAAACTACTCAGACAGGCGTGACTAAACTGCCCTGGGTGGAGCCTATCCGTCGTAGCATGTTCTCCTTGTGGCTTTTCTTCGTAAACTACTCAGAAAGGAGTGACCAAACTACCCTGGGTGGAGCTTAACCGCCGTAGTATTTTCTGGTTGTAGTTTCCGTCGTGGCTTACCTTCTTAAACTACTCAGACAGCCGTGACCAAACTACCCTGGGTGGAGCTTAACCGCCGTCGCATTTTCTTCTTATGGCTTTCCGTTGTGGCTTTACATCTTAGTATTGCCCGAAGAGACGTTTTAAAATTACGACCGAATAATGTATACAGTACAAAATTACAGCTAAATGTACAATAATATAGCAACAATGTCAACTCTTGAATGAAGAAAAACTGATAGGATACCGTGTAGTCGTTGTTATCGGGCGTCAATGTTGATATGAGATTGTATAGTCGGATTGCATGTGACGGCAGATTTAGCAATAAAAACGTCGTTGATACTAAAAGCAATGTTCTGGTGACGCGTATTTGAGGGTTGGTTTTGACTGACCTACATTTGTCAAATTTAAATGTTTCAATGGTGATAACCGTTGATTGTGAAGCTTTCTTAATACTGGTTCGTTGTAAGTAGCTTTTTTTCGGACATCTGATCACAGCCAGAAAGACCTTTGTATTCACGAACACTATAATGAAGAATGGTATTACCATTGTTACTAATGTGTCCACCCAAGTGGCTACGTTCAAAAATGGAATATATGCGATCTTCACTGAGCAACGAGCACGTGATCCCCATATCTGCATCTCTGTAGTCCAGAAACTGTAATTGTACCCGACACATGCCATCACAGTTAATACAATTACTGCTATTTTCTCCCTGTACACGCTGCATATATATGTACTTTTAAGCGGAAAACATATTGCGAAGAAACGCTCACATGTGAATCCAACAATGAACCAAACGCTAAGAAAACTCGTAACATATGTGACGAATATCATGACATCACATGCAAATATAGATGTCAGTATATCACACCATTGACCGTCAATCCAGTTTATAAGTAAACTTATCAGGAAAAGGTTGTCGACGAAAGCCAGCGCCCCAAGAAACACGGAACAAGAGGATTTTTTCATGCTGCGAGCTGTAAACACTAGTATTGACATGGTGTTTCCAAACAATCCAATTCCAGATATCAGTGGTATGCAAATGTTTCTGAAAAGCTTCGCAGCAAATATTATAGAATCTTTCTCTTTGTTGTATTGGTCAAACATGGTGGATAAGGAAACATTTCCGGTACAATTTCCAGTACAATTTCCAGTACAATTTGCCGAGTCTCTTTCCATGTTAATTGTTATTGCAGACTGTAGCTGTAGGTTACTTCTCTTATTTAAACTCCGATTTATACAAATCAGTAGACTACATGCATTGTAGTATTATTCGTTTCCACATTACCACTACCGAGGTATAATTTGAAGATTCAATATTCAATATTGAATATTTTCGATATTACAATTTTTAAATACTTATATGTTAAACCCTGCGTTCATTAAATACTCTATATCCTTTCCTGTTTATGTACGTCAACGTTGTTTTCTGTAAATTACTTTATATACTCAACAGTTATTTGAAGTAATTAAAATAATAATATTTACATTAAAACTATCGTTTTATTCTGTTCCCTCTTAGCATTCTGTCAACATTGGAAAATCCATTTCATTCTTTTTTTTGTCCTTCGAAAACAGATTTGCACTTTGAAATAAATTAAATCCGATTTCTTATGTTATTGGTAGAAATAAACAAATTTTAAGCCGTATATCTGTTATAATAAATGCTCGCCTGATAGCGTGAATGAAACGCTGTCCATACACTTTATGAATCCGATTTCCGATACGTTCTCATATATATAGGCATATCCATAGCCATATTGACTCCGGCAGCACGCACTTCTGCAATGCATAGTTAAACTGTCATTAACAGACGTTCAAATTGAGATAATCGTAGGTGCACGAATATGAATCTACACCTATATTAGAAACAAACTATTTGTATATAGCACAGTCGTGTTCGGAGATTTCCAAATTTATCTTCTCTTGCTATTTCTATATAACGTTTATATACATGTATACATGTCGTGAAAACGAGTACTCAACAAAAACTGATCAGGGAGATCCTTTGAAAGCAACAGACAGAACCAAAAGATAAAAGTAGCTGACTCGGTTTCATTGAGTCTGTTCATGAGAGGTAATGTAAAGTGCAACACCTCTCACGCTCCTTAGCACCGACCTAAGCGATATTCTACTTTAGCAGCCTTTTTGCCTAATACTGTTCCAACGTGGTAGCCCTATTGTCAACCCCTTTGTGTTTGTGATGTCTTATTTGGCCTTTTATTCATCTTTAATTTTTTTCTTTGTTTCTGTGTGTGTTTGTGGTTGACTCTCGTTCTTGAATGCTGCTTTTCCTGATCGATTTTATATCTATTTTTAAAGCCACAAAGATTGGGTTTATAATCCCAAATGACCAGTAAGTAATAAGGCTACTGATATGTAGACGAGACGAATAAACAAACGCTAGTGTGAATGTCAATAAATATTGATAAGTTGTTCCTTTGGAAGCAACAAACACAAATAAGAGATGAAAATAGCGGACTCGGTTTTATTGCGTCTGTTCATGAGAGGTAATGTAGGAAACAACAAGCCGTATTCAACTTCAAAAGCCACATTTTTTTGACTCTTGATACCAAAGGAGCAGTACAAATAACACTACTGATTCGTAGCATGGGATACCATATACAGCCGTCACACTGCATTAAACGAATGTGGTTTGAATGTTAATAAGTTCAGATAAAGGATATCCTTTGGAAACAACAAATACAACCACGAAGAAAAATAGCAGACTCGGTTTTATTGAGTCGGTTTATGAGAGGTAATGTATGAAGCAAAACACCTTACGCTGCCTAGCACCGGCCTAAGCGGTATTCGACTTCAAAACCACACATATTGGGCTCGTTGCTCCCAAATCAATCTGACAAGTGTATACACCAATTGCTCCAATTATACCTTTTTGCAAATTTTGCTTTCTTAAGAACACATAAGAATTGAAGTGAATTGGATTTTATAGTCGGACCAGCAGCTAAGGTCATATAGCGACTTTCCAGGTGGAGCTTATCCGCCATAGCATGTTCTCCGAGCAATATTCGTGCACGGGCGGGCACCTGAGTAGAAGCACTGACGTTCGGCAAGCGTGGCAGAAGATAGAAGAACAACTTTTGTTATGCTCGTCATAGAGAAAGATACAAATATTGGACAGGGAAATCAGCATTCAAGAACGACAACCACAAAACATAAAAACATACACGCAAACAGACCAACGAGAAGGCAAAAGTAATAATAAATGAAAACGACATCACAAACACAAAGAGGTTGACAATAGAGCTACCGCTTTGGAAAGGTCAGTTGCAACAAAGGCCATTGGGGGTTTAAACCGGTTGTGGGTGCACCAAACCTCACACTTATTGTACTGTCATCCCATTAAAACAGGACAGTGTAAATAAGGAAATCCCCGCCATGATCTAATCTCTAACCAACAAGGCAGCATCAATAGGCAATATAAGTAAAACACAAATATGCTCGTGTAAATATAATACAAAAACAAAAAAGCCTAGAAAGCCACAATGAAGGTACTCAATGACTTGGCAGAAGCCAGAACAACAAGAGAATAAACCATTGAGGGCACGACAAGAAAGATCATAGACAAACATCAAACGCCACCGTCCCAATGGGCATTAGGTAGGTGTCATCATAGGGTCCACAGCCTGTCCGGTCATCGTACAATTAAAGCGGAAAGCATATTGGCACACTGTAAAAGGGTCCACCACTAAGCATGCAGTACGTTGCGAAATGATAGGGTCATAACCTCTTTTGATAACAAGTTTCACAAAGATAGTATAAAAGCGATCATGACCAAGAATCTTACGAAGTTTATAAATCACATCACCATAGATTCTAGGTCAGGTTGTGATAGTCCTTGTCGCAGAAGAGTCCTTAAATTACTTTTATATTTGGAAAGAAAAGCAGGGTTACGATAATAAAATTTTGCAAAGGTTTTACGAAGTTTATGGTAACGGTAACCCTGATTGAGTAGCTTTTTAATTATACAAAGATTACGAATATTAAAGTCCTCAACTCGAGTACAAGCTCCTGAAAAACATTGAGACACATACACCCCAGAAGAAGTTGCTCGGGGAACATCCCCATCCAAGTGGGGATAGTTAACAATGTCAAAATTAAAATCATCTCTCTTGTCATAGATTTTGCTAATTATTTCACCATTTTCAGTCGAGAGATCTAAATCAAGAAAAGAAGCGGTATTATCAGTTATATAAGCTTTGGTAAGCTGCTCGTCGTAGGTCTATTTAGGTCAAGGCCATCCCCAATAAACCTTACAAAGTACATACTAGTATGCATTAAGTCACATATGACTCTTGTGCAAAATGTTAGACAATTATATAACTAAAGTTACAGCCGTTAAATATCACGTTAAACCATATTGTGTTAAAGCTTACCAAATCATCTTATCAAAAACGATCTCGTTGCTCTTATTCAAAAAATTTCGCTAGAGAAAAAACTACACTTTTGACTCGTATATTATAGCGTTTTTTAACGGAAATTTAGGCAATTACACTATGTGGACAAACTAAGCAGCAATAATAGGCAATGTAAGTAAAACATAAAGATGATCATCTATATATGAATATAGGAACACAAAAGCCTAGACAGTCACAAAGGAAGTCCTCAATAACTCGGCAGAAGCCACACCAACAAGAGCTTACACTAACAAGGAGACGACAAAGACGAGATTGCAGACAAACACTAAACATGCCATTCCTCCCTTGATGATTTAAGTAGTCGTCGTCAAAAACATATATAGATGATATATAGATGAGTTTATATGATTCCCATTCTAATATGGAATTTATTAAACGAGTTGGATAACATTATATGATGCGATGCTGTGCCGAGAGTCATATCATGTAAATCGAATTCAATATTAATTAGGCACGAATGTGATATCATATTTATCACAAATTCCAATAAAGACCATGAACTGCATTTAGTATTGTAACGGTTTGCATAGTGACGTCGTATTTTGATTCGGTCTTCTCCATCAGATTCCGAACAACGAAACTTCCTAGTCGATTTCCGCAATCCGGTATTTTAAACAGTAACAGAAATCGAAGAGGCAATTCCGATGCATTATTGCCTGGTAACTAATAATGGATTATAATAAAACGCTTCATTCATTGAAATGTTAGACTCATCGAGCCCAATATAGGTGTATTTGAAGTAGACTACCGCTTAAAGCTGTACAGTCCTTATTTTAACTGGTAATAACTCATGAATATGAATGAGTCACTTGTGAAGTAGTTTCAAATCGACGAACAGCCCAAAAGTCGGTATATAAGCAGAAATCGATGCGTACAATTTCACATTTTTCTTTAACCTCCATACAGGTAACATCGATAAATATACGGCTCCACAGCCTTGCACTTGTAAGTTTTGAAAGATGTACGCTGAACCACTAGACCACTTATATTTACTGGTATGTTATAGCATGTTTAACACTAAATAGGCATTACGTAATTAAAGCGTGCGCACACAAACTCATCAAGCGCTAAATAGCAAAGAAATATAAAAAGATCGGACAAGGAAAGTAGCATTCAAGGAGGACAGTCAACCACAAAACACAGAAACAAACATGCAAACAGACAAACAAGAAGGCAAACGTAATAATAAAAGCAAACGACATCACAAACACAAAAGGGTTGACAATCTTTATTTACACTGTCCTGTTTTAATGGGATGACGGTAGGGTAAGTGTGAGGATTGGTGCACCCTAGAACCGGTTTAAACACCCAGTGGCCTACTTTGCCACTGACCGTTCCAAGGCGGTAGCCCTATTGTCAACCCTTTTGTGTTTGTGATGTCGTTTGCATTTAATATTATATTACTTTTGCCTTCTCGTTTGTCTGTTTGCGTGTTTGTTTCTGTGTTTTGTGGTTGAATGTCCTCCTTGAATGCTACTTTCCCTGTCCGATTTTTTTATATTTCTTTATTAAATTAAAATAAATATAATAGAAACTATCTAAAGACAAAACATATATATGTTTAAAAACATTTACCATGTGCTAATTTGCTGGTTGACAGTTAACTTTGAAAAAAGTCTTTAACTATGTTCCATCTTAATTTAATTAAAATTACAAAGTTGACACTACTGGTGCTGTAAAGTATCTTTGTGATATGTATATTTTAATAATTGACAGTGATTCAACGTTATGTAAACAATAAGTAGAAAACATGTTTTGTTCGTGTATTAATAACAACTTTTCGTTTGCGTTTATAAATGGTTGCTATATACCCAAACGTTTTTGGGAAGAACACATTCTCCTATCCATAGTGCCTGAATTTATCCCATACAATAGAAGCATATTCAATTAATACAAACGCATCTACAAGCTCCGTTTACTTTCAATGTTACAGGCAACGTCAATATTCGGACGTGTTCGTATTGACGTTTAGCAAAATCTTTGTACTGGAACTACTATTTTGCATACTCGTGAGGGACTGATGCAATTCACAGGAAGTTTGTCATGTGATGTAAAACATAATATTAGTTAATTTATACGATGCAACGACAGTATGTTTGTTTCAAATAAATGGTTTGGATAGAAATTATTATTATTAAAAAATATTATTTTGTTCTAATTAATTTTTATATTAAAAATGCGAATTTAATAAAAAAATGTTATTATATTTGTATTTGACTATATGCATTCGTTCTTCTACGTATTAATATTGCCCTCCAATGTCGCGCAATATTAATACGTGGAAGAAGTTCATATATCCCAATACAAATCCTGTAAGTATAAGATATAATAAATGGTATAAGAAATACAATATAAATTAGATCTATTTTGAAATTAACATATTTCGTAATAGTTATTGACACTGTATAGAAGTAGGTACGCCCCAAAGTGTTTAAGCAGTGGTATATATAGCGCAGTTTCTCAATAAAACCGTGCATCGTTGTCGCCGTAGTTTAACTTGTTACTAGAAAAAGTAACAATTGCGGTCAGTGTAAATTTGCAATGAAGGTATGTTGAGTAAGTCGGAGTACTTACAGTTTGTTTCAAAAATTATCATTTGGTTTTGTTATTATGAGTCAAACACCTTAAAATGTAACATACATTACTGTCGCCAACTAACAAATGTGACAGTTGATAAGAAAATTAAAGAGATAATTGATATAAATCATATAATCTAGATAAATATTATGAAATTTAGAATAACTGGAATATCATGTTACACTTACAGGTAAAACGTCTTAGAATATGTTGACAAGTTTGTCTTCAAATATGTCGACAAAGTGAATGAAACATACGTTACCATAACTTGACAGTATCATAGATAGATTCCAATATCTCTACACACCCTAGCTTTAATGAGAAATAACAATTCCAAAACTGTTCATGAGGACCCATGTACTCTATTATCATTTGAACTTAAAAGTTAGCAAAGCTGATTTTTGTTTATAAAATAGGCTAACAGCCTAAACAAAATCAAGGCATTAACATATGTGACCGTCCCGTTCCATGCTTATTCCGAAAATAATGGTGTGTTTTTGTAAAACCTGTTTTACTACGCTAATCATAGACATAAGCAGTTGATCTGTTCTCAGTGATTTTTAAAATAATGCATCAACAAAACTAAAACGTAACATACGTGATGTAACATACGTTACCTTACACTGACATGCAATTACTATGGTATATACATACACCATCTAAACAGGTACATACTGAACGACAATGTGTATGGTTCAATTGAAAAAAACTACTTTAAGTCAAGAAAAACGAGATATAGGGTCCTATAGAAACCTCAGCGTCCAAACGCAATGGCATCCTAGATCCGCACTGTACTACAAACAAGGAACACTATTTAGTTAATTATACAATGAAAAAGACAAAATACAACATAAAAGGTTACCGACTTGGAACGTTCAGTAGGCAATAAGGCCTACAGGTTAGCTCGAAACGATTTTATGTGTACTCAGTCCTCGCTATTATCCTGTCTTCAGCGGCCAAATAGACAAGACAATGTAAACGAAACTACATCCCATCAAAAGGAATTCTCTAACAATAAAGTCCACATCCAGAGAAACTAACAAAAGAAACACTAAGATGTTGTTGTAAAGCTATATATAATACAAAATTAGAAACATCTGTATCCAGAATGGTACTGTACAACCACAGCAGTTGCAGCCAAAGAGAAAACCAATCAAGTTTACGACCAGAAAAGAAATAAATAGTAGTTCTGCAGGCTGAACTACATGTGTAATAAAACATACGTTACTTTTAATAGACATACATTACTATTTAAACACATTAAACTACAGCAGAAAATAAAATATTTTATGAACATTTAGTAGAATATATAAATGACATAAGTGATCACCATTATTTTGAAAACTGGTTTGCAGTTCTAGTATGCAGCATATTCGTAAATGTTGATTAATGGAACATACGTTACTATTGATATATTCGAGCTTATACATCTTCAAGATAGATGGTATTGTACAAATACATATATATGAAGTCATGCATTACAATTGTTATACTTATGGGCTATGTTGTAAAAGAGTCTGGTATAATTTTTACAGTTTAAATAATGTTAAATATTCATGGAGTCTATAATTATATAGGATTGCTAATTTTATTTGTACTCTTGATTTATTTGGTTGGAGAAATTTGGGGTAAATATGTTTAAATATGCTTACATAAACACTTTCTTCATTCCTTTTGTCAGGAGATGAAATATATAAACATGATGTTTGTTGATCTTTTGAAACCCTCAGAAGAAGCATTGTAACATACTCGTACGTTACATAATAGGCTGATTAAATCGTATATTGATTATAATGATTGAGCTATTATTTTATTTTGTATCTTTGTTATTCCATTTTTTGTTTTAACCAATAGGTTTGAAGTAGACGCAATTATTTTGTACAATTGTAATGTTTGTGTGTTTGTTGTTTCAATTCATTTCGATACAAACATTTGCAAAAAATGGGTGTTGTTATTTTTACTTATTTACATGCTTTGAATTATATTCACATTGGTCTATTGTTGGTGTCACACAGCATAAGAGAATCAAAATAATATGTATTTCTCATTAGTTTTTACCTCTACTGATCAAATATCAGCAGAGCTTATGCCGTGGATCGGCGTCCGTCGTCCGTCCGTCTGTTCGTAAACTTTTCGTAGCGACTACTACAATGAAACTACTTGACGAATTTTCACGAAACTTCAAAGAAATGTTGCTCTTGACGTCTAGTTGATCCTAGTAAAATATCAGGTCTACCAGAAATTCAAGATACGTTAGTCATGCTAAAGAAAAAGGCGTTCAGAGGCACGGGCATATTCATAAATAACACGTTCTCATTTGGTTTGACCCTTTTCTGATTGGGCCAAAATTGCGAGAATTTACTGCAATAGTTGGAAAACTAGCAATTTAGTTCATTAAAACTTAAGCCTTTTCTCAATGTTGCTCTGTATATAAGTAAACAGTGCTACCCTAGAGTTAACTGACTGAATTCAGCCACACTCCGATTGAGTAAACAAAGAACTATTAAATCAAAGCGATGCTTTGGAAAAAAAATATCTTTTACCTAACTTTCTATTATGTTCTTATCAATATTGGCTGAATTCAGCCAGCTGAACAAAGCAACGGCTTACAAATACATGTTTTGTTTTCTCCGCTGATCTGTTTTACTTCACCTTTCTTCCTGTATGATACTTTAATCACACACAGGTACTGGCTGAATTCAGTCGCTTAAATTTGCACAACTTTCGGATATGGTTATACAATGAATTATTAATTAGTGCTGCATTGGAACCTGTATTGGAACTTGTTTTATTTTACCCAACTTTTTATTTCTTCTTATCAATACTGGCTGAATTCAGCCAGCTAAAGAAAACAAGGGCTTTCTAAATACATGTTTTACTTTCTCCACTGATCTGTTTTGCTTCACCTTTCCTGTATGATGCTTAAAGCACACAATGGTTCTGGCTGAATTCAGTCGCGTATGTTTCGTCGTCAGAGTATATTCAACACCAATAACCAATCAGTAACTGGAGTTTTCATATAAACCAATCGTAAACATTTTTGTCTAAAACCATCGGCTGAATTCAGCCGATAAAAAAGAAAAACAGCTACAAGTATGAGATATATGTTTTTGATTTGATACGACCACCATGAATCACTGGTTGAACGATACTGGCTGAATTCAGCCGCTTATATTTTGTTGAACAACTGTCTTTAGAAAAAGAAACAGAACTGATTGAACACAGTCTAAGAGTATCAGGTTATGCTGACGCTATCATAGTCATGAATTTTATATTTACTAAAAGACCGAATGTTGATTTTGTTTTGTAAGGGCTGTGCACATGGTAGGTATATTATGCAGTTGACTACCTATAACATTCGATTTGAGTATCATTCGATGGACATTTTGGATTATATTATTTTCTTTTTTTTCTTCTGATGACATTATATTACTGAACAAAGTTATAATTCTAATACAGGCCTATAATATTGTTAAACAAACGGTATTTGCCATTGCAACTTCAAGCTAAACAGATCGCTTATGATTTACAAGGATCCTAGATTTGTGTTTGGTTATACACCAACGACAATAGTTTTATTAAAAGTATCTACCACTTTAAGTAGGGAAACAGAAACTATTTCTAAGGCGAATTACGAACTCCTTTGTTTTCGAGTCATGCAACCGTTAGTGCACTTGATAGTAGTTTAGGCGTGTTTCTGTATGTTGGAACACCATTTGAACTATGATGTAAAAATGTAAAAAGCAATCGTCCTGATTTCATATTATAGTTATAAGTATTTACTTTGTTTATAATACAAGGGACAATTTACTTTGGTCTTATTTGTAATAACTGTTTCAATGTTGCACGTAGTATATTTTTAATTTCACAGTTACATATATCATGGTTGCATCAATGTAATAAATAATATAATATATATAAGTTATTGACATGAGCTCTCTAACAATAAATAATTGTACTGCATGTGTCGATTCAGTTTGCTAATAATTTATTTTTTGGAAAAAAAGAAGAGAAATGGCCCCCTCCTATATCAGAATCAAACGGCTAACTCGATACCCGTGGGAGGTATAATGGCATTTTAAGCTTAATTGACGTCAACCATCAATGTTAATGTTAACCAATACTTACGTCAACAAATTTTCAGCAAACTGAAACGTCGTTTATTGAATGAATTATCAAAATATCAAGCATGTTGGCATATCATATATGTATAAAAGCCTTTATGCTATTGTTTTCAAAAGACGGTATTTGACTGCCATACTATTTAATATAATTCTGTTTAATAAATTTTAAAAAAAGCTTTCTGTCAGAAACACTTGACTCAGTTTTCTGTTATGCCTCGTGAAATGAAGAAAAAGATGAAATTATATTTTTATTTTTTCTAATTTAAAAATAAATATTTAAAACATTTCTAACTTTAAAAAACACACATGATATTTTATATTGTTTCCAGACTATGGATATGTAATAAATTTTACTACTCTAAAAGCTTGAAGAAGTTTCTTCGAAGCCATGTGCTAATTGTTGTGTTATGTAAACAAACTACATTTTAACATACATGCATTTAGAATATTGCATTATTAAAACTCCAATATATCTGTGTAGCGTAATGTTCATATTTAAATTATTTATATTTATTTACAAAATATCATTTACCTCTCTTATATATATGCCGCGATAATCAGAATTTACCCTGTGCAGTATGAGAAGAAAAACTGTCTGTTTTAAAGAAATACCTGTGCGGAATACTACTACAGAAACGTACCCGAAAATCTTTGAATTCCAGAACGGCCCCCAAATATACAGAAACGTACCCGGACAAACAAGAACTCATTTACGGAATTGAAACAATTTAGAACTTGGTAAAACAACTACTTAAACAATATCGTTTATGATTATCTATTGCGCTATTGTTCTTAAAAACATATTTAGGCTGCCATAGTTAGTAATAAAATACAGAACGTATTGTCGTAAAACCGGAAATTGTAAATCATCAAACCCCGCGCAAGAAAGTAAACAAATATGCAGCTCGTCATTCAAGACGATTTTAATGAAGGAATCCCTGTACTTTATATTTCCGAAGCCCCAACCGGAAAACCCTCACACCCACATTTTGGATTGGGTATTCTGATAATCTGTTTAGGGAAGAATCATCAAAAAGGGATATCACAAATATTGGTTTTCAAAATATAAATTGGGCGCCATTAAATACGTAAATACATTCAATATGTAAGGTGAACTTTTAAAAAGTGAATCGATTAAATTTTATAAACAATGAAAGTTTCGTTTACGTGAAGTAACAGAACGCGTTACGGCCGCGTTTTACGACATTGTACTCTCGAGATTTTGTCTCGGGTACATCTATGTATATTTGGGGGCCTTTCTGGATTTCGATGATTTTCGGGTACGTTTCTGTATACATAAATGTACCCCGGGTGCCTTTCTGTAATACCCGGTACGACAATGACCCCATCAGCGTGAGCAATGTATTTGAGTTAAAACATGTCTGCGTTTGCACTTGTTTGCTAAAAATGCGAAGCAGGAAAAATGAAATTAAGAATACTTCATCAACAATATGTAACGTGTTTTTTGATTGATCGAATGAGCTAATCGTAAAAGGTTTTCAAGGAGTAACTTAAGTGGCATGTGACATGTAAGTGAACATTCTGGCCAGATAGTTGCTAATGCGATAAACAACTGACCACACTCGATTATTTTCAGACTAAGAACCGATGGCATCCGCAAATGACTGAGAAGCATCTCGCGAATAATGAGAGTCTTAACAAATGAGCGTCTCTGTGACAATGAGGGACCGTATAAAATGCGGATCGTCTACAATGAGGGACTGTTTAAAATGCGGATCCCTTTTGGAACCGGTCGCGTTCGGACAACAAACATATTTTTTATGATTACCTTAGTGTCATTCAGAATAAGCATAATACACCATTCACACCATAATTTTTTACAGAATGATATCTTCCAAATCGATGCACTTTTTTACGTTTTCATTACGATTTCATCGTGCTGCAAGATTTGATTTTAACGAGTAATTCAATTTTCGTATAACAATTATACACACTATAATTATGAAGAAAAAAACAATTGTAGATTAAAGGTCAAATGCTTATGCTACGTACACAAATACGTCAACGTTTACAATACCTTTTACCAATACACTAATATTTGATCTTTCATAATATAGCACATTGTGAAAACAGCTATAGTTTTATTACTAAAGCATTTTAAATAAGAATTACATTCGAACTAGTTTTGTAAATACCGCAGAGCTTAATTGTATAGACGTATTGCAACGGCTTTGCTTTGAACACAGCAACTTAAATTTACTCGCACTACTTCAGTGTACTTGCGGAAAGTATAACTATATTACAAACTTATAGCCAACTTAATTCTTTTAGGGATTTGTTTTTGATTCCGGAAGATAAAAAGCCAAATCTTCTCGAACCGTATCTCTGTGAATTAATTTCTCAACCGCCATTCCGTGCCTTGTATTGACTTCAATTAAACTGTCTGCATTACGTCTTTACAATTTAACTCTGATCCCGGATGGAGCCGACTCCAAAATCTCTCCGAATGTATCAGCTCAGTCCTCGTGGTAAACAATCATGTGACCGACGACTGCTTGTTCTGTTCCTGTAGGTTCGATACCGTCGTCAAATATTATAATGTTATTTCGTCTCCGTTTCTCTGAATACACCTGAAAATATATAAAAATGAAATTAATACAACTTACGGGTGGTCATTGTTAAAAACAATTTAAACAGTATGTCATTGTTTTGATATTGTGTTCACGTTGTTTTAAATCAAATATTGATTGAAACTGAACATGCTATTATTTATACACGACAGCTTTTATAGTTTTATAAACCACAAATGGATTTGATTTTTTTTTTGGCGGTAGGTGTTTCACTCAATATCATCAAAGTATTGAGAGAATGTTGAAACTTGTTGACACATTTTTTCAAACCAGCCCCATAAACACCCAAATATAACATTGTTATATAAATGGGTATATATGGATGTACACGCATTTGTATGCATGTGTTTTCTGGTAGTTATTTATTTGATATGCAAATTGTCTCTTCTAAACACACGCTCTTCTAAAAATCATATGTTTCACTAAATCACATAACAGAACAATCAAGGGTCACCGAAGTTTAGCACAATTAACCCTGGTTTGCTTTATGCGTTTCCAAATAATCATATCTATGGCAATAACCCGGTCACTGTCGCATAGGTTTATATTAAATCATAGGTGTAACAAACATACTGAAAATGAATTTTCACATTGCTATACACATCTAAGACACCAGAATTGTGTTTATCAGTATACCAATTTTGTAAAAAGCAATTGATTCTTTTTGTTTGAATACTAATACAAATGACTTACAAATAACTGTATCGGGGTTATCCCAAGTCCAATTGAAACATATTCATACATTTATGTGTTTACATTAGATAACCAGTTATTGTTGCCATTAACATTGTCACCATAGGCCATATCATAAACATGTTTCAATATAATATTTAATTTATCAGTATCTAACAACTTAAACCAATACTTAACAATTTTATATACAAAGGATAACGTCCCAGTTCACCGTAAACAGCAGCTGTGCAAGTACTTACTCTAATATTTAATATTTTCTTACACAATTTTAAGTGTATTCTTTCAATTTCTTTAGACTTGCTAAAGCCCCATATGTCCGATGCATATCCCAAGATTGAACCAAACAAATGCATCAAAAAGTTAACAAAGTAATTTAGGTTTAAATTTATATTACGACAATTTACAAATAAAACATTACAACAGCAAGGACAGGATTTCGCTTTCAAATAATCTTAGGTGAGAATAAAGCAGGAAAATTGTGTCTCCCTTTAAAATTTAATATTGATCTCGACTTATATTGATCGCGATTTAAAAGAAACGCATATATTTCCGTAGGAAATTTTTTCTCGGTTATTATTAATTATTATTATTATTATTATTATAAACAACCTTTTGATGCAAAATTGTATTACACACATATATATATAAATAAACTGTCTAGACATAGCGTCATCTGATAGATCTTAAAACGAGGATGATCACCAAATTAATCTTCAATTCATTTCTTGTTCCTTTGATAAAGGCTTCAAAGAGCAATGTACACATATTGTGCGGAAATGATTCCAATGTTCCACTTAATTATTATTGACCGGTCAAAGAAACCCTAATGGCTATTAAATTATAGGCAATTATGCTCTACCAATAGAACCTTATACAACGCCTATTATATGTGATTGAGGATACGAGAATCCAGAATGCAAGGATTCCCAAATATGTTCTTAATTTTACATTTCACTCAAGATATGTTGCCATGCTTTTATAACAATAATTTATCTTGGCTGATAAAGCTTCAATGGGTATGAGTATGAAATCGCAAAATCTTATGTTATGTATATTATACATATTATGTATATTTTGTAAGTCAATAATATCATACTATAAAATAATAATAAAAAAATTGGGCAATTACATGCATACATCGTAAGTTCTGTATGAGTAGATGTCTGTGTTCTAATGATAACCATTCATGTATTCATCGTTCATGACTTTATGCAAATTCTGCTAAAATTTGTAGGAATCAAATTAATCAAGAATAAAATGTGAGGGAATATTTATCTTGAATAAAGCATGTTTATATATATTTGTAGAATGGTCACTGAAAATTCTCTTTGTAATAGCACAGGTGTAAATCGTTTAATTGAAAATAAGACCTGTCAGAATAACAGTTAGAATAACAGTTAGAATAACAGTGAGAATAACTGAAATAGAGCTGAAATGGAAATGCTACAAAACAAATAGAGTATGGTTTCATCTCGTTGGTTAATTTAAACACCTCGATGGGCTACGAACAAAATATAAATTATAACATAATGCTCTAACATGCTTTATTTATTATTGATTATTTCAAATAATCCTGTTTTATTCATTGCAATTTGTATGAACAATTTTCTATTGTTAAAGGACGCACGGCAATCTTGATTTTTGTTAAACTCGAGACGTCCAGTTAGTTTTTTCTACATAGATTGCATTTATTTAATCATTTGATTAATCATTAGTATTAATTATAAGCAAAGTGTAAAGTAACATGTTTTTGCATATTACTAACTATTGATTAAATTTCCCAATAATATATTTAAATTTGTATGTAAATATAATCAAGCAGGTTTAAAGTCAAACTGTTACTGGGTTCATAATCCGAGCGGATAATTTTAATGCTTGATAAAGGCTTCAAGATTGCCGTATGTCCCTTTAACTTAAAGTTGAAATGAAGACAAGTATTTTCCTTCTGCGAATGTGAGTTTCAGTATGTACAACTACCATGCAAACTTATCAAAGAAATGTAAGGAGATGTGCGCCAATGAAAACGCTTTGTAGTTCTATATTTCATTCAGGGCAATTACATACACACCTATTAGTCATTATCAAAGCTTTTAAACTGACGTTCGGCCAGTCCTTATTAATTAGATGTAATCCCTTTGAGAATTACATTCTAGTTTTACCCAACCAGAGGTACGCGCCAAAATGTGCGCGCCACAATTTTCAGAGTTTTACAATTAAAAAATATTCTCGTTATGTTAATACCAAACGAATGCATAAATGGGTTCATTATTTCGTAATTGTATATCAAATTTCTCTAAAATATATCATGTTTCCTTATTGTTATTATTCTGATTTTACAATATATACATTATCATAAAGTTAAGGAGGCGCAAACGTTTGCAGTTCATTTATCGTACCATAACACGCAATTCACATTTGCTGACGATATATCATAATATTCATCTTTCGTTAATTAATTAATGTTAATTAATTAATGTTAATTAAGTGTTTCCGTATGTGATCTCCTACAGAACTCAAATACATATTGATAATAACTCAATTTAAACAACACGTTTGTTTGAAGCAGTTGCCACTTTTTTTTAACACTTTAATGTAAACACGTTACTGACCATTAAAATCGTGCCTAAATGTAAAAGCAGACATCGTTAAAGGTAAACATATAATGAAACACACTCACTTGCAAATAATGCGCCCTTCAATAATGTGATTGCCACCTGAGAGTGTGTCCCGATAAAGTTGCAGGAGTTTGAATCGTTTATTCAATCCCTAGGAAAGACTGTGATACTTAAGGCGCCATCTTAAGACAAGCTCAGAGTTGAGCACTTCTGAAATACAATCCCTCTAACAACATTCTCCATGTAAACTGTGTTCCACTGCGTCAACGTTAAGAGCCTGGACCTTCCGTGTAACTGAAAATATTAAAAGTGTTACAAGTATATACAAATGTCTAACTGTTCAACACTTGTCAGACAGAAAAGTTACTAGTATTCGATTGTATGACCATGTTTTATCGACTTAGGTTGCGTTTTGTAAAATGTCATTATTATGAATTTATCTTGCAAAACAGAAATACGACAAATAGATAAATTGTATTACATAACAATACTTACCATTACGAAGACTGTTTACGCTTGACTAGTTACAACACTCTGCAGCTCCGTCCATGACGCTTCATGCTACAAGGGCTGGCAATAAACAAAATACGAATACTGCCGGCACTTTGTCTTTGCCCAGGGAAAAACGAATCCTTCATCAGCATTCTACTAGAATGATTAAACAAGGTATTATGCTTGCTGCATTGGCAGATTATTAGCACTAGTTTGTTGATTACCAGGAGTAATTGATAGCCATAAAATATTCTGAAAATGTTGGCAGACCATCTGTGAGTTGCCAGTTGAGAATGAAAATTTATCAGGCTTAGTTTTATCCATTAGAATAAATTTTATTTAGAATTTACATCCGACCGGGCTTCATGATTTTGGTTTCACATTTAATTTATTTTCATTTTAAATTTCATATCATTTCACATGAGATGTGGAACCAAACCAATGCAGCAACATGCAGTAACTAGAACTATCACTGAAGGTGATGAATACCCCCGCTTTTTTGCTCTAGCCGATGATGGGCAAAATCAAGAATAATAAATGTGTAAAATATATGTTAATTTTTTAATGTGAAAGAAATTCTAATTAAAACAAAGGTCCATAATACGTTTTCAAATCTTAAAGTCGCGCTGCATGTATTACATCCATAATCAAACTGCTTGTCAAAAACTGTTAAATCAATAATCAGTCGACCAACTATATTAAAGTTATCGTCTCTATTGCCATTTCAATCCTGTTTCTTATCAATATGCTGCTGTAAACAAGAAAATCTCGACGTTTTTGTTTTATTAAAAACCATTATCTAGATCGTGGCCCCTTGCCGCAGCCATGATCACGACTGGTAAACGTGCAAATCATACACCACCGGTGCTATGCTAAAGTGAGCAACTTTCGGGGATGTGCTATGCTAAAGTGAGCAACTTTCGGGGATGGATTCGAGTACGCGAAATTTACAAAAATCAACACCAGCACATCAGAGCCCAGACATTAGAAAACCACCGTAAGGCCCTAGCTGGAGTATGTGATTTAGGTATTGTCGGTCTCTCGAAAACACGTTTAGATGCGCGTCTTATTGATTTTTTTTTTAACAATTATCCATGGTTAAGTCAGGCCTACCAAATCTTCGGATAAAATCCAGATTCTCCGGATTTTTCAGTCGCTCTCCGGATCTCCGGACTTAAGTGTACAATCTCCGGATTTTCCATCAAAACAAAATGTTCATGATTTAACAGCTATACTTTCCCAGTATATCAGCTATTTTCCGAATTGGTCCTGTTACGCTCCCTAGTCAGAGGAATATATACAAGTGTCGAATCAGTGGGGGTCATCCGTGTAATGCACTGACTGAATATACAATTAACAACTAAGGACATAATTAGTTCCTTCAGTGGCATAACGACATGCGTAATGCAGCAATATCTGTGATTTCTTTAATTGGTCAACTTAACTGAAATAGCAAGTGCGACGAACTAGCAACTTATTGTATGAGGTACCACTTTAACAGCTGCTGCTGTGTACGATGATTATAATTTGTGTAGAGTTAACTTTGTGTTTGCATTTAGTATGCATCTGTGTAGGAAAGTAAGTGCACTTTCATAAAAAAATCAAGAGTTGTGGTAGAAACTAAACCAAGTCTTTCTAATCGAATTACTACGCTAATTTATTATTTTCTATAACTATCAAACAATGCATCAACTTGTATTAATTGCATAAATAATTTAAATTTGCACTTTCAAAAAATAGTGTGGAAATCATGTCGCGCGCTCCAAATTTCCATTTAAAATGTTCTTCGCGCGTTTTAAATCTGAGGATTTTGTATTAAAATGTTTTGGCAGGCCTGTTTAGTTCCGATGTTCAAATTACATAATGATGTACTTGTGCTCTCCAACATGCTCCACTTTAATCAAGGGGTAGGCCAAATAAACTACAACTACCCTGAGACTAATAAAAATACTTTCTTTACTTAAGTGAACACATTTACTTATCACTTATCACGACTGTTCGTCTTACTGTCATACTTTTACTATTTTACTAAATCTACACAAACGCGCACATCTGCATATAATACTTAAATGAGAGAGTTGCAGGACGTAGAGATAGATATTTCATTAGCTCGAATCCTCAAATTTAGATATATATTTCATTAGCTCAAATAGTGCACCGAAGCCGCAGTTTTAGCACCATCTACCACCATCAGGCAATGTGGGTCATATTTCCTCTCTATACGCAATATATGCTCGATTAAAGTAGTGTAAAGCATGCATTTCATCATACAATGTGTCACTATTCAGCATAAACGATGAAAATTGGATATAGGGAAAGAAAGTCATGTTTACCAGCTTTTGTTTTGAACGTTTCCGCTTCATCGGGAGTTTAGGGAAAACTCAGTATTTTTCAGATTTCAGAAAGTGTATTGTAACATATTGTAATTACAGTTACAAAGTTGCAAAATGAAATGTTGTGGAAACCACAAGACAACTCACTTTGAGTTGCTAAAATCTAGCATCGGAAGCTCAACTTTTTTTAGCATAACACCGGTGGCGTATGCGCAGTTACCAGCCGTGACTTTTAATAATTCATTTACGGCAAACTTTCAGCGATATTATTTATAGATTTTGAATTCATATATTTGTTCGCAGCTCCACATAAAATCTATTCTTTATTCAGAAAATAATGCATAACCTGTACAAAGGTTGTTTTTTTGTTGTTGTAGTAGTTGTTGTTGTTGTTGTTGTTTTTCATTACTAACTATTTCAGGGAAGTCGTACACATTTACCTGCAAAATACCTGCAAAATGCATGCAGACGTCTGTTCGCACGGCGCAAGAAAAATGACGTTTTTTGTGAAGGGGTTGCATTTAGTAAAACGTTAATGGCCAGAAAACGACATGGACTCGATATAATTCTCTTGATACGAATCGATTAGGCTAAAAGTATTCAATAACATATTAAAATGTTTATGTTTTAAAAAATCGATATTAATTTCGATCACGTTTTTTTCAGTATTTTGCATCAAACATATTTGTTTTGAGAAAAACGGACATTTCAAAAACACCAATTTTCAGTGTAGTTTTCGAACAAGTTTACAGCTGAATAATTTTTTTATATCAGACAATCGCTTTAACAATATATAATATTTTCTCAAAATTTCGTAGAACAATCAACATGCAAACTTTCTGCACTTTCCGTGCATTAATTACGACGACATATCTTAAACGCCTTACTGATTATCCAAAAAAATTATTCAGTTCCACATTCAGAAAAGGTTAAATTTTAATTTGTTATAAATTTCATATGCAGTTTCAAAAAAAATATCATACGTGTGATTCCACCTTAAAAGGAAAAAGCGACATATGTAAAAATGTGACATTTTTAATAAAAGCATAAGAAACAAAAACGTTATAACCATATTTTGATAGTATAGTATCACATGTCATTTTGTGTGCTTACAACATTGTACATTTTTCGAGATCTCAATCCACCCTGTTTACATTTAGCGATAAACGTTTTTACATTTAGCTACGTTTTTACATTTATGGCCAAAAAAGGCCATTTGAGCTATTGTAACAATAGCTACTACTGCTACTGATATTGCTACTACTAGTACTTCTACTACTATTACTACCTACTACTACTACTGCAGTTGCTGTTGCTAATACTTATACTACTGCCACTGCTGCTATTAATACTACTACTATTTCTATGTATTGCACTTGTTACACACTCTAACCAAGTCACGCTATATATGTCACATTGTTGTGTATCTCAAGTTAGTCATGTGATTATTGAATGCCAATGGCTATCGAACTTATACTAGTCAATGAATGAATGAATGAATGAATGAATGAATGAATGAAGTCTAGGGTCTCAGTTTACATGGTCTCAATTATGTAAACAACACAAAACCCATTTAACCACACAATAATTGTCCTATTGAGACGCAACTACATCAATAACGAAACCACTAATCTGTTGTAACCGAATAGTGTCTATTATGTGTGAATCATCGTGTACATACAACATATTTGTTTCATCGTATACCATAACATGTTAAAGTATTTAAATATGCACATCTTCCAATACATACATTACTGTTCTACACACATTTTTAAATATGTCGCTTTTTCTTTTTAGACTTAGCAACAAAAAATGCGTTTACATATAGCTCATATAAATATAAAGACCTTTGCATTTACATTTAGCCACAGTTTTTACGTTTTGCGACATTTTTACATTTAGCGTTGATACAAGCTCCAATTTGGAGCTCAATTCGCGGGGAGCTCCATGCGAACCACAAGTATACGCATAGAGCTTCCACATGACCAAAGGATTTCTTTGCGTAGGTTATGTACTGGAGATACGCATCATGATCCTATCCACAATCTAAATGGTTTTATATTTAAGAGGGAAAGTACAGTATTTGGTTTTATTTATTTGTTTATACATGTACTTAGATAATTCCAGTATGCCCGATTCAGAATGGATGTTGTTTTTATCATACTTCCAAATGGCTCGTATGTAAAAATCGTCGACCTCGATATGGAGGGTATAAAAAGTTCTTTTCTGTCATAAAATACATTTTACTTTCGCATACAATTTCTTCCGACTTTCTTGGACAAGTACGTATAAATACATGCATTTTATCATTCTGCAAATTATATATGTCAGCGACTGAAATTTATTATGCGCAATCCAATATTAATGCCTCTTTTATTTTAAAAGAAGAAATTGGGGCCATATAAGAATCATGTCAAAATCGACCGACATATATAACCGTATATCTGTTGAAAATGACGTAAAACACCAGTACAACAAACATTCAGGATAATTACGTATTTGACCCAAATAAAGCAATACTATGACCGCGGAAGGTTTTACTTTTAGCAAATTGTTCCCAATCATATTATCAAAATGGAAAACATTAGCTATAATATTAGCTGAATATTAAAACGAACATGCGACTTTTTGGCGTCGAAGATCCTCGCGGAAAAGCATTTGTTTGACAGAGCTCATCTGAAAATCGCCTGTATAGCTTACCTCTAAGACTGCTACCATGTTAAATAGACATCAATATGTCATAAAAAAAAAAAAAAGCTGCATGTATCTGAGAGATACCAAAGCAAAATAATTCTAACTGATCATAACCGCTTTTGGTTACACTCGGTTTGCGGATATGAGGCGTTATACTTAGGTGATGGAGATATGGTGTGTTATATATATATATAGTATATATGTCACATAATTTGGCTTAAATATTGCACCACATAACAAGTTTTGTATCAACACCCTGTTTCCCCGCCAATTTTTATATATATACATGTATATACATATATTTATCACATAACATGCGGTGTGGGAGTATAATAACACCATTCAATATTTTCGATATTCCACTAGCGGTATTACATAACGTTAATGACGTCATGTACGTCACGTTAATGTACGTTTTCTGACGTAATGTGACTAATATGTTTTGTAATAAATAGAATCTAACATTCGTTCTCATTCATCGTTGAATTTATTAAACTCGTTAGCAAATATGATATAATGCTCGGCAAGAGCCTCGCATTATATCATTTTGCCAACTCGTTTAATAAATTCAATAATGAATGAGCACTCATGAAAGATCCTCTATATATAATTATTTCAGCTGCATTGAAATGTAATATGTTAATATCTCTCTCTCTCTCTCTCTCTCTCTCTCTCTCTCTCTCTCTCTCTCTCTGCATGCATGTGTTGGACTATACTGGACTCGAAGCCAATACAATCCATTTTGGACAGTTTACTGTATACTAACACTTTACTATCATATGTTAATGGGACTTACATATCGAGTTTATTCATTCTCTATCTCGAGTAAAAGTAAATAGAACCGAGTAACGTATAGCGAGTGTTGGAAAAGCACTTCATCTGTAACAACAATCAAGTAGTCCATGTGTATGTAAAGTGACCTAGTATTTGACATTGTATGAAACTCGGTTTTGGATATATATATATAAACAACAGCATTCAAACTATTGATTGTTTTAAACTGCGATAATCCAAAGATATCTAGCTACACATTTATCGTTGTCTAAATTCCAGCAAATGTCCATATTATCGGTTGACAATAATATAAGATAAAATATAAGATAAGATAAGATAAGATAAGATAAGACTATTTTATCATAGTGACATTGTGTTATGTACAAACAGGTGTTCAAATTAAAGTTATATTACAACACCACACGGCGGCATTAGGCATACAAGTCACTTTAAATAGAACATTCATTAAACAGTTGATATAAATACATGTATAGCGAAAATATATTACGTTTAAACTGTAATTATACGGTGTATGACTAGTATATAGAATTATCAGTAAACTCTAAACAAGCATGAGTTTTTTGTCTTTTACATAACACATGACACATGGGTTTTATATATAGCGTGTTAAATCATGAACCTGAGGTCATATTTGATCTACCTCCAGAAGTCATGGGTGTTTTATAGAAACATACAATTTTGAAATGTGTTCTATTTATTTATTTATTTATTCGTTCGTTGGTTTGCTGTTCGTCCGTTCGTTCGATGTTCGTTCGTTCGTTCGTTCGTTCATTCATTCATTTATTCGTTTGTTTGTGTTTTTTTTGTTTGATCGTTCGTTCGCTCATTTGTAAGTTCGTTCATTCGTTCGCTATTCGATCTTTCACTCATTTAATCACTCATTTACTCACTCACTCACTCACTCACTCACTCACTCACTCACTCACTCACTCACTCATTCACTCACTCACTCACTCACTCACTCACTCACTCACTCACTCACTCACTCACTCACTCACTCACTCACTCACTCACTCACTCACTCACTCACTCACTCACTCACTCACTCACTCATTCACTCACTCACTCACTCACTCACTCACTCACTCACTCACTCACTCACTCATTCACTCACTCACTCACTCACTCACTCACTCACTCACTCACTCACTCACTCACTCACTCACTCACTCACTCACTCACTCACTCACTCACTCACTCACTCACTCACTCTTTCACTCACTCGCACGCTCGCACCCTCCCTCCCTCCCTCCCTCCCTCCCTCACTCACTCACTCACTCACTCATTCACTCACTAACACTTTCACTCACTCACACACACACTCGCTCGATCGTTCACTCACTCACACACACACTCGCTCGCTCGCTCGCACGTTCACTCACTCACTCACTCACTCAGTCATTTATTTGTTTATTTATTTATTTATTCATTCCATCGTTTATTTATTGATTCATTCATTCATTCATACATTCATTCATTTTTGTTTTTTTGTTTGATTGTTCGTTCCTTCGTTCCTTCGTTCTTACATACGTTCATTCGTTCGTTCGTGCGTTCGTTCGTTCATTCGTTCATTCGTTCATGTATATCTTTACATAATTAATATATAGAGGATATTTGTTGTTTTGGAGTGAATAACAGATTTTATTTCATCGAGAAGTGTAAAAACTTTATTTTTTCACGAATGTGAAGCATGAGTGAAAATACTGAAGTTTGATCACTTCGAGATGAAATAAAATCTGTTATTCACGACCAAACAACACATTTTTTCACAGGTTCCACAGGCAGCACTAATTAATAATTCACTGTATAACCATATCCGAAAGTTGTTCAAAATTAAGCAACTGAATTCAGCCAGTACCTGTGTGTGGTTAAAGTATCATACAGGAAAGCTGAAGTAAAACAGATCAGCGGAGAAAATAAAACATGTATTTGTAAGCCGTTGCATTGTTCAGCTGGCTCAGCCAATATTGATAAGAAGATAATAGAAAGTTAGGTAAAATACAACAAGTTCCAAAGCATCGCTTTAAATTAATAGTTCTTTGTTTACTCCATCGGAGTGTGGCTGAATTCAGTCGATTAACTCTAGGGTAGCACTGTTTGCTTATATACAGAGCTAAATTGAGAAAAAGCTTAAGTTTAAGTGAACTAAATTGGTAGTTTTTCAACTATTGCAGTAAATTCTCGCAATTTTGTCCCAATCAGAAAAGGGTCAAACCAAATGAGAACGTGTTAAATGAAGACCTGACTTTCATCAACCAGCAAGTATAGACATGCATCAGAAAGAAAATGCCCGACGAAGTCGACTTTGTATGATCTTATAACGGAAGAGTTCTGTGCAAAAACAAAACGGGAAATATCCACAAGGTCCCATATAAAGAGTTCCAGCGCTGGATCGATTTGCCATGGCCAAATTAACGTGTATATCCGATTTGCCATGGCCAAATTAACATTAAACAACTTGCATCTGTGTTAGATAAACACTCGCTGGTAATGCAATTTAAATACAATTTAAATATAATAAATATAAATAAATACTCGTTGGTAATACAATTTAAATACAATTGAAATATATATAAATAAGGTGACAACTATCTTTTTGTGTGAACTATACGCTTTACCGAAGGTGACCGAAAAACAGATAAAACCAAGTCCATGTAAACTTTGAACACTCGGACATCAAGCGCGGATCAATAGCACGATGCTGTAAAAGTAAAGAAGACTAAAGTGTACGATGTGAGCATGTATCAAACCGTTTTTTTTTAAAACATTTCCTCATAACTAATCAAATATATGACACTTCAAATGATATGTATAGCGTCATTTGATGCTACGTACATTTTATATAAGCTTCGTACAAACATAGTTGATTCAAAGTGACGCTACATCTTTGAATGTTATGCGAACAAATTAGTGTATATAAGAATGGGTATATGTAAAATAGGTAAAATATGTTTCCTTTGATTAATGCATTTTGGAATAGAATGTGAAAACGTACGTAGACATTCGACCTTCTGATTGATTCTTTACAATAGCGGGGACTATTTTGCTTTGTTTTGTAAATTTAGCCTTTTATTACATATAGCTATATGGTATGGTGACAAGTGTCATTCAGTTTTAGAGTTGACAGTTATAAGATGTGTACAAGAGTTAAAGGATCAGCTATATGTATACGTATAATAGTACGGTAAACTTGGATATGTGCGGACGCAACAGGTTTTGCTTAAAGCTGCACTGCATATATAAAACAGATTTGAGTCTGTGCGAATACATACTTAACGTAAGCTAAGATAAGCTAAAGGAATTAATTATTTATATTTTTTGAAAAGCAAATTATATGCAAATTATACGCATAATGCCATTTATTTTAAACGTAAAATATTTTTGTTTTGGAAAAAAGAGACTCTAAATATAACTAAACACTAAAGTTATTTGTCTTTTTGTTTTCTTGTTAACATCAATCGAATCTTCAAATATTTTTATTTTTACATGTTAACCTATGTGTTGTATTGTTTTTGTATGCCTTTTTTACTTTGAGGTATTGCCTAGACTTCTTAGATTATTTCCTAATTTCTAATAACCTAGTTAATATTACAATAGAAAGTCGGATTAAAGCTGGCTATAAAACAGATCATTCACTTATTACATTAAATCTAGACCTTAATGTGCAGCAACGAGGTTCGGGGTGTTTTAAAATGAACAATAGTTTAATTCTAGAAAGAGATTATCAAGAACATATTAAAAACATTATCGAAGAGGTCGCAAATATTAACAAAGACGCAAATCCAAACACATTATGGGAATTAATAGACGCAAATCCAAACACATTATGGGAAGTATGAAAAGGTTCTATTAGGAATGAAACAATACGACATGCAACATATAAAAAGAAATGTGATAACAAGCAAGAAAAACAACTTCAAAAAGATATTGAAAACTTAGATATTCGAATGCAAAATATAGTAGTCAATGATTCTCTGGATGATTTAAAACTGGAAAAAGACAGAAAACAAGCGGAATTAAATGACATTATAGACAACAGAATAAATGGAATTATTATTCGTTCTAAAGCGCTAATGGTCGAAAGCAATGAAAGAAATAGTAAGCTTTTCTCTAATTTAGAAAAGAAAAAAATCGGAAACTAAAACGCTTTCACAAGTTAATATAAATGGAAAAAATATTACCAATCAGCTAGACATACTAAACGAGCAAAAAGGGTTTTACGAACGATTATACAAACAAAAATCATAAAAACATCCAATTTTAACTTTTTTAATAATTCAATGAAACGTTTAACCCAAGCAAAAAAGGATATTTATGACGGTATGTTAACCGAATATGAATGTGGATCAAATGCTCTAAAAGCCATGAATAATAATAAAAGCCCGGGTTCAGATGGACTCACTACAGAGTTTTACAAAATATTTTGGAATCATTTGAAACAATTTTATATAAAATCAATAAATTATTCGTTTACAACAGGGGAAATGACAGAACAGCAAAAACAAAGTATAATTACACTTCTGCCTAAACCTAACAAAGATATATCCATTTTAGAAAACTGGAGACCTATAAGTTTATTAAATGTAGATTACACAATTGCAACTAGAGCTATTGCCAACATAATTAAAAAAGTAATATCGTCGATAATTAGTAGTGCTCAAACAGGTTTTATTAAGGGTAGGTACATTGGAGAAATTATAAGATTACTCTTTGAAATACTTGAATATGTAGACGAACTCCAACTACCGGTTTTATTATTCTTCTCAGATTTTGAAAAATCTTTTGATAGTTTAGATGATACGTTTTTATTTGAAACACTTAAACATTTAAATTTTGGGGATTCTCTTATTAACTGGGTAAACTTATTTTATAAAAATGCAAATAGCTGCGTAACAAACAATGGACATACATCGCCGTCATTTTTAATACAACGATGCGTTCGGCAGGGATGCCCGTTATCTCCCATAATATTTATAATGTGCATTGAACTGCTGTCATATGAAATAACAACTAATAAAACAATAAAGGGAATTAACATTGCTGGACAAGAAGTAAAAAATACCCTTATTTGCAGACGACGCAACATCTTTTACAGATGGAACTAGAAAATCTTTTGAAAAGTTAATAGAGGTTTTAGACAACTTCAGCCACACATCCGGTCTAAACCTAAATGTTAAAAATGCAACGTTTTAAGAGCGTGGTCGCTTAAAACCTCTAATATTAAATATTGTGAACAAAAACACTTCCAGTGGAGCTCAGAGCAAGCAAAAGCTCTAGGAATGTCTTTCATATGACCAATGCAAACACAACTTTAAATCTCGAACCTAAATTGCAAGATTTTAAAAACTGTTTAAAGCAATGGCAACATAAAAAACTGACATTATTGGGTAAAATTACTGTAATAAAATCTTCTGCACTTCCGAAATTAATTTATCCTCTTTCCGTCTTACCTATTCCATCTGCAGATAAAATAAATCAAATAACACATAGTATGTACGAATTTATATGGGATTGATATAACACAATTCATCTACTCATTAAAGGCAAGCTTGATAAAACGAATTTTGGACTGCAATAATAATGGAACATGGAAATATATATACATGAAAGAACTTGAAAAACATGGAGGAGATTTTATATTTGATTGCAATTTGAAAGAAAAGGACATTAAAAATAATTTTCAAAAAAATAAATTTTTGACAGATATTCTCATATCGTGGTGCAAAATAAAATCAAACGTAAAGGAAGAGTGCATAAGCAAACAAATATTATGGAATAATTCTGAAATTAAGATTTTAAATAAAACAATATATTACAATAAATGGTACGATAAAGGTATAAAACACATAGAGCATATTTATGATTTCAGAACAAAACAGTTTTATCCATTTGAATACTTTACTGAATTATATAACATTCAAGCATCAGACTTTCTGAAATATTCATCATATATCTATTTTATTTATTAAAGTGCAACCTGTTTACAACAATCTAAATGTAATACAACATTAAAGCAATATTAGTTAAACAGCCAGCCTGCAGAGGCTTACGAAGCACTATCATTTTAACAAATTATGTTCATTGAGTGTTTATTTCATTGCCATCTTCCTGGCAATATTAACTGTTACAAACGTTCTGTTTAACCAACGTATTACTCAGTTGATTGAAACTCTGTTATTGTATAACTGTTCCTTGTATAGTTATTATCAGTTCCTATATAATGACTTCACAGCATGGAATAATGATTCTACTTTATATACAGTTAAATGACAGTTAAGAGTGTATCATGCATAAATACGCCTTTAATCACATTTAACACACACAGTTATTGTTCTGTCTTAGCGTTTAAGTAGTTCAATACGTTCATCAAATGCTTCAATCAAAAAGTTTGCTAATATTTTACAATCTACATTTTTCATTATATTGTTGAAAACATCAGTGTCACTACCAGTTCCACCATTATCGCCAAAATGTTTATTTCGAAGCTCGTGGTAATATTTACACGTTACCAGGAAGTGCGTTTCATCTTCAACTTTTCCTTCATCACACGTTTTACATAGCCTGTTCTCAATCGGTACTTGGGGGCGTCTGTATCGACCGAGCTCAACAGCGAGGGGGAAAACACCATATCTGAAACGAGCAATGGCTGATCGCTGTTTAAACAACAACTGCCTGTCTAAATAGTGTTCTCGTGTATAGTCGGTTTTAAACTGTTGTTAAGTCCTTAGTTTTGGTGAGTTTATCACATCAGCTGGCCAATTCGTAGAGAGTTTTTGTTTCAACTTTGTTTTGACAATATTTAATAAATAACGAAGAGACAATGTTGCATTCATCTAGTATGACTTTCAAATCTGAACACCAAGTGTCTCTTAAATGTACAGTGTTGTTAAGGCCCCACAGAAGAAATGGGAATACCTTTTCCCTAATGTTGAGTTAGACTGGAGAACAATATATTTACAAACTTTTAAAACCACCATAAGAAAATAAAGACATTTTCAATACAAATATCTCTTTAGAATTATTCCAACAAATAAATTACTTCTAAAGCTATTCTAATTCTAATCTATGCGATTTCTGTAATATGTATGTCGAGAATATAAAACATTTATTTTGGGAATGTACCAAAACACAAATGTTTTGGACTGAACTGGCATTATTTTTAACTGCAAGAAATGTAAATATTACATTTAATTTTCAAACAATATCTTTTGGAATAAATGATATACATGTTCATAAACAGGCCTATCATTTTGTCATTCTGTGTGCTAAATACTATGTTTATGTAAATAAGTGTAGACAGACATTCCTAGATGCGAAATATTTATTGTTTATCTTTCAAAACTAATCGATATTGAAAAACAAATAGCAATGATGCATGATATAATACAACAACACTACTTAAAATGGAGTCATTTTTTAAATATCATATAAATCCTATCAAAGAAATGGAAAACAAGGCAATCTTACTTTCTTCTCTCTTCTTTTATTCGCTTCCTGCTGGTACAAACGAGTGGGCGGTTGTGTGTATATATATGTTTGTGTATGTGTGTGAGTGAACACACGTGCCCTTGAGCGTACGTGGGTGTGTAAAAAGAGCGTGTTTGAGAGCGTGCGTGCATGTATGAAAAAAGACACAACAACAATTATTGTATCACATATTTGTACGTAGAATATAAAACTGAGCGAACAATTTATGCATGTTGTATATTTCAGGTAAAAAGGGCAAAAACAACTCTAAAATAGTGATTAATATACTTAAAACACTATAAGATAGAGATGTATGAATAAAAACTATAGTGAAACTAAATCTATGTCACACACTAGTATGTAAGAGGAAACTATTTGGACATAGACATTGTATGTACTTATCAAATGCTCGAAAAACTTGCTATGCTAGAATTGTATAAATAAGAACCTTTAATGATGAATTGTTTGCATATTATAAATGTTACATACTATAAAATACTTGATATAATAAAATTCATTATAAAAAAACAGATAACGGCAACAGCTAAAAATATATAAGTGATAACCCCCAGCGGCCTTTTTTGCCACTGGCCGTTCCAAGGCGGTAGCCATATTGTCAATCCTTTTGTGTTTGTGACGTGTTATGCCTTTATTCTTTGTTAACATTGCCATTCATATTGTCCTTTTGTGTGTTTTTGGGTTTAATGTGTTCTGCGACAGCTGCATTTCCTGTTCGACTTTTATACTTATTTGGATTCGACGTTAAACATGGCGACCATCTTGGTCATGAACACTTTCATACTATCTTTTTTAAACTTGTTAAAAGGTTTATCAAAAGAGGTTATGACCCTATAATTTTGCAACGCACTGCATACTTGGTGGTGGACCTATTTACAGTTCGCCACTGTGCTTTCCCTTTGATTGTGCGAAGACCGGACAGGCTGTGGACCCTATGATGATGTCTACCTAAAGCCCAAAAGGACGATGACGTTTCATGTTTGTCTGCAGACTTGTCCTGTCGTGCCCTCAGTGGGTTCAACCCTTTTGTGTTTGGGATGTCTTATTTGGCCTTTTATTCATTTTTAAATGTGTTCTTTGTTTCTGTGTGTTTTTGTGGTTGACGTTCTTGAATGCTGCTTTTCATGTTCGATTTTTATATCTATATTATATGTTACATACAGCTATATAGTGAACATCTTTAGCGACTACTCCTCTGAAACTACTTGACGGATTTTCGTGGATCTTCAAAAGAATGTTTCTCTTGATATCTAGTTGATCCTGGCAAAATTTAAGGTTGGCCGACAATTCAAGATGGCCGCCACAGCTAAAAATAGTTTTTAAAAAACAAGTTTGTAACGACTACTTCTTAAAAACTGTAAGGGATATTGATATTGGACTTTTACTAAAAACATCAGCAATACATGATGTTGGTCCGTGTCGAAAATCATTTTGATTCGACCTTAAACATGGCTGCTAGCGGCCATCTTTGTTTACATAGAGTTATATAGTCACAATTTGTAGCGACTACTCCTCTGAACCTACTTGACGGATTTTCATGGAACTTCACAGGAATGTTGCTCTTGACATCTAGTTGATTCGAGCAAAATTTCAGATCGGCTGGAAATTCAAGATGGCCGCCACAGCTACAAATATATTTTTAAAAACAAGTTTGTAGCGACTACTTCTTGAAAACTATAAGTGATATTGATATTTTCTCTAAAATAATCAGCATGACATGATGTTGGTCCTTTTTGGAAATCATTTTGATTCGACATAAACCATGGCTTCCAGCGGCCATCTGTGTTTACATAGATTTATATAGTAAAAAATTTGTAGCAACTACTCCTCTGAAACCACATGCTTTACAGGAATGTTGCTCTTGATGTCTAGTTGATCCAACAAAAAATCAGGTCGGCCGTAAATTCAAGAGGACCGCCACGGCTAAAAAACACCTAGTTCTTGAAACTATAAGTGATATTGATATGGGACGTTTTCTAAAATTATTGGCATGACGTGATGTTGGTCTTTGTCGAAAATCATGTTGATTCGTCATTAAACATGGCTGCCAGCGGCCAACTTTGTTTATATACTAGAATTAAATAGTAAAAAATTGTAGCCACAACTCGTCTGACGCTACTTAAAGGATTTTCATGAAACTTAACAGATATGTTGCTCTTGATGTATAGTTTATCCTAGCACAATTTCAGGTCGGCCGGCGATTCGTACGGATGGCGGGAGGTGTACAGTACTAGTTATACCCAGGAAAAGTGGGCGGTCTGCCTGCACCACAAAACAATCGACCGTCATATATAACCTTACATGTGTTGAAAATGACGTATATCACCGTATAACACCAAATAAACAAACAAATCAGAAATTCAAGATGGTCGTAATGGCTTAAATAGATCTTTAAAAAACAAATTTGAAGCGACTACTTCTTGAAAACTGTAAGTGATATTGATATGGGATTTTTTTCTAAAATAATTAGCATGACATGATGTTGGTACCTAAAATTATTTTGATTCGACATAAACATGGCTACCAGTGGCCGTCTTTGTTTACATAGAGTTATATAGTAAAAACTTCTACTCCTCTGAAACTACTTGACAGATTTTCATGAAATGCTGAGTAGAGCTTCAATGTCATTGACGTCTTGTTTAAAAACGCTTTCTTAATCAACACAAGCGATAGAAAAATAGCATACCATATTCAGAACAGTCTCAATCAAACCGAGACTGCAATATTTCGTATGTGTCGTTTTCGGCCGTTTCCAAAGGTCCATTATCATACTCTTTTGCATTATGAAAACTGTCATAGTTAACTTAACAACAACCATTACATAAACATCCGTATAAAGCCCGCTTTATTTCGAACTTTAGTGCCTGCACCACCACAAAAGCTCGAATTGCTTTGACTAGTCTTTCGTTTTCCTGTGTTTAACTGAGATAAAGCGCTCTTTATCGTGTGAATTAAGTACGTAACGCAAACAATAAAGTATGCCAGTCGAAAAGAAAATTTGCCCAACGGAAATAAGATACATTGATCGAAAAAGGCCAGTCATATACGCGTATGGATTCAATCCACTGAAAGAGATGTCGGAAGATAACCGGGCTGATCCCGTGTGTTTGTATTTCCTCTGTTCGATATAATGTATTAAGAAAATGGGAAGCACCTATTGTACGTTTTTCCCTCCCTTAAAGAGATGGATTCATATTACCTGAAACTGCGTTACGGTGAAGAAAATCTAATAAAAAATAAAATACTTTGAAAGTTAAATACCTTAAAAGGGACACATGACAATCTTGATTTGTTTTTAAAACTAGCGACGTCCCATTAGTTCTTCTATATATAACTGGTATATTCGTAATCATTAATTTTAATTTTTAGAATATTTCAAAGCAAATTGTTTTAACATATTAAACTTTTATTTGATGATATGCATTGAGGTTTAAAGTAAAATGATATTGGGCTTATAAATCGAGGTGCTAATTTTAAACCCTGATATAAGCTCCAAGGTTACCATGTGTCCTTTTAAACAGTCAGCACTAACAAAAAAGTCGTTTTGTGCCAGAAATAGCAAAATCACAAATTGTTTACACAACTTCTAAACTTTAAATTCTCCTTAAGCTTTACTGTCAATATGTTTACCTTCTGTATTTGTAACATAAAAGCTAGGATATTCACCTTCAATATGGATATCATATTACAAATTGTAACAAAAACACGTTCGAAACATCTTTATCTATATTTCCCTAGAATAGATCAAGTTACTTTTTTCTTTCGTTTTCGTTTTTTTGGTATCCTTGTAAAGTTAGCTTCAATGACAGAACTGGTTTTTACTAGATTAACTCAAGCAGAAATTGCCAGGCAATCGGTTTGAATTTGCGACTATTAAATAAAGAGTTAATACAACAGTTTTATTTTTATTTTTCTATTTTACGACGGTTTATCAGCCGTTTAATGGTCGCAAGATATTGATTAGCAAGTCTTCTACGTTTTTTTTGCGAAAGGTTATGCATCATTTAGAGAGTATTGATTGTCTCCATAACTACTTCATAATGAGTATTGGTCTCCATAACTACTTCATAATGAGTATTGTGGTCTCCATAACTACTTCATAATGAGTATTGGTCTCCATAACTACTTCATAATGAGTATTGGTCTCCATAACTACTTCATAATGAGTATTGTGGTCTCCATAACTACTTCATAATGAGTATTGGTCTCCATAACTACTTCATAATGAGTATTGGTCTCCATATCTACTTCATAATGAGTATTGGTCTCCATAACTGCTTCATAATGAGTATTGAACATGTTTCTGGCATGGAGAGAGCGCATGCTCTTCAAAATAAAAGCTTCAGTTCAATTTTTATTTCGATTCAAATAATAAATTAAGTAAACTATTCGTGACCATGGGTTGAAGATTCTGGTATTTAGCACAATATGTCATGAATTCATAACATTTAATGGATCCGAATTGTAGATTTTGAAAAATGTTAACGTTATTTGATTGTTTACAGGTGTTTCGGATTATAGGTCGTTTTTATAAGTTGTCGCTTCTATCTAACAATGCAACCTTTTAATATGTTATTTATCGCGAGTATAAATAATTGATCACGGGACTTCCCATTTATAGAATTTTCGTTACCTATTTACAGAATTAAGTAGTTCTTCTGATGTTTCAAAAATGAACGCTACTGGAAGTAGTCACGTGTGCAACTTTCATCCAATCGGAAAATCCACAATACATACAATACAGTATAGTAATACGTACTTCAATTATTTATACATTAAAGTACTACATTATTATAAAGTAAGACAGTTAATTAGATGTCCTCATTATTTTGAAATAAGGTCTACTTAATTTGTTCCCCATAAACACATTCTTTCGAAAGTCTTATAACTTACGTGTTTGTACCTTATCTTTTAACTGACACTATATTTTACCAGGACAGAACTTAAGGGGGAATTGACCTATTCGAAAATGTAAGGGTACGCATATGAACTATATATATTTGTAAATTTGAAGATATTTGCGATTTGAATCTGAATTTTGTTTTCCCGTTATTTAAACATGTTTTTAATAATAACGTCTTAAATATGGCTATGTTTGACATTTTTCATAAGAGTCCCGTTGTACTCAGTTTTCAACGTTTTTTACATTTTAGAGTGTTAGGCTAGTCACATGTAATTACCTTTTATATCAAACTATTCGTCTTAATGAGACCTTTCAACTGATATATAAATTATATCATTTACAATAAGACATAAAATAATATTTATATAATTTCCCTTTCCTTTCACCGATTTTTTACCGTGAAATTTTAAGAAAAAACAAAGTTAAAGCCTTTATCTTTTAAACGGCTTCATAAAAAACTGCACAATTTCAATATGTTTTAGGGAATTTAATTTCCTATCGGAGTATAAAATAAAGTTTGCTAGTCATCGGAATATTTTTTTCAGTATTCTTGTTTTATTAACCATAATACCCTTCGAAGAAGACGTCGCGTCGTGAAAATAACGTCGACGTCGACGGTATTTGTATTATAGGTTGCAGAAAACTAAATACTTTCCCATAGACCTCCTGTTGCACCTGTCAGCTAATATCTCAAGAATTATACACCAGATTTTCTTTAAATTACCTTATTTCATAGATATTTCCATCACAAAGCCTTTGAAAGTGTGAAAAAGACAACTTTTTCTGCTCAACCTCTCTGCACATGTCTGTGTTTACAAACACTATTGAATCCGCACTGACTATTGACATGCAATTTCAATGGATGTTAAATTTTCAAAAACATTAAAAAATATTTTTTTATTTAATTTAACGATCCTAGCTGATGGGGATTATTTTACCTATAGTGTATCCTTCCTGAAAATGCATATTGAATATTTCAAAGTTATATCTGCTGACCTCTGTGAACTCTGTGAACTTTCACTTCTGTACTGAATCGTACACAACAAAAGGCGGGGCTTCAGCCAGGCTATATTTTGCTGTACGCAACCTAAAGGTACATGTTGGTGATGTATTAACAATTATTTTGTGTTAATTACCTCTTCGTATATTATTTATAGTTACCGTCTAGATGGACTGTACATGTTACTCAACATAAATTGCTGAAGGTGTTTAGCAATTCGTCAATTTCATTGACTGAAATATAACTTATATTAAATATATGAGATTAAATATATGTACGTGAAAACGGACAGTAATGAGTTGTTCGTGATTTTTCAAAAGCTAGCGGTTTCGCCTATCCAACCCATATATTGTTTCAAAGGTGTCTACAAGAGTATAACACATGCATTACAATACAATACTAATATGAGAAATAAAAATAGTATTTATACATTATATACGCATGCATAATATGAAAGCAGAATATAATTAAAGTATGCATTTAAATTATATAAGTGCATTTATGATACCAGCCATTAGCTTTAAGACTATTAAAAAACGGGAAAGAGATATTGGTTCATTTATCGAAAAAAACTTGTCTCAGTGCGACTGCGGATGAAAAGATGATAACTCTTAAACATCTGAGTAACAACACCACAGCAACACCAGGTCAGTATATGGAATTCAAGTTTCAGCTGGACATGCTGGAAGAGACATTATATCTATTTGAAACAGACGGTAATTGTTTTCTATATTCAACAAATATTGACGACATAACGGCTCTTAAACAAAAGCCTGATCTGGTTTATTGTTGTGTGTTTGTACAATGTTTTATTGGATGATAACTCGTTTCTAAACTCTTAATGTTGTACATTAATGTGAATTTGTGTTAAAATTGCTTAATTTATAACTTAAAGGGACACTCGGCAATTTTGATGCTTTAAACTCGTGGCATCCCGTTAGTTTTTCTACATGACCTGCATATCTGCAAATCATTATAAATAACTATTGATAAGTTCATGTCAAAATAAATTGTTGTTTTTTACTACTAATTGCTGATTATAGTGCAGTGATAATATTTTAAGCTAAGGTTGAATAACGAAGAAATAATGAAAACTCCAAATTGTATTATATTACTATATGCCAGCAGATATAACGTCAAACTGGATAAATGGAGGTGAAAATAATTATTGAAAATTGTCTTGTGTCCCATTAAAACGTTATTATCATGTACTCTTTGTAATGAGTATACACATGAATTCCAGTTCCAAATTCGTAATTTCACTTAGGATATACATACGAATAGCATAAGAAACTGTGTAACAAATCATCAAATAGAATTTAAACGTGTGTACCTCAGAAAACGACTATATACAAACTATCTAGCAATGCGGTGTATATATTTCTAACCAGTATAAGAGTATACTGATAAATAAGTATTACAGATGTTACAAAATTAATAATAATATATAAATATACAACTGATCAACATATATCACATATTCAGAAGAACACAGTTTAAATTTATCAAAGTCTACACAGAATCCGCACAACGAAATAAAGTTGCTGCCATTACAGCCACGTGGGACAATGCAACAACTGTCGTCCGGTTCTTTTGAGTTACAGTCACGTGCTACATGTATGATACCAGAAAACTCGCCTGCAACAGCGTGTATGAATACAAATAACGACACTGTCCAGTTCACGTTCGATGAGACCAGGGAGTAAGTATACCTGATGAGACCTTGGCTTTTTTAGAATAGGAATAATAATATGAATGAATGGTGTTTTACGGCACGTCGACACATAAAAAGGTCATAATGTGCGCAAAAAACTAATGAAAGATGAAGAAATGAAGTATTAATTAAAAATTAATGTAAATATATAAAGACAAAACTATTAAAAAATAAGGGAGCGGAAGGTAAAACACGTGTTTTATTGCACGATAGTGTCACCTGATTTTTAGAGCAATGTATACTGAAAGGAAAAAGAAACGCATACTGGGTATTTCCTCTATATATTGTATGTTTAATATGCTACTGCTAATCAAAGGATACAGGGCGACATTAGGCCTGTCCTTTACGGAAAGAAGGTTTAAACAGCACCGAACACACCAATGGTTACACCTTTAAAGTTTCATTATCGACAAAATGCGCATTTGGCTCAAGCAGGTGAGCAAACTTAGGATTTAAACGTTGCAATCGCTTAACATTAAACACAATACTGAAATGGCTTAAATGATTAAAAGGTCTACTACATGACATAGTTGTCCTTTCTGTAATTAGTTGCAGCCCCCTTTTGTACAAAACACGTTGAGATATGGAATAGTGTAGTATAGGCAATTTTTTGATTATGCGTTTCTTTTTCCTTTCAGTATATTTTGCTTCTGATAAAGCAGCGTCTGCTTATTTTAATTTTGTTTCAGTTAGCGAAAAGCATAATAAGCAAAGCATTCTGTGTATTGTAAACGAAATGTGAAGTACTATGTTATACACACTTTAATACATTATCCTTTATTTGTTGTGTGACAGACACTACACTTTTTGTTAAAAAATCTTTGATAAATAATCAAACGATTGTCTGTCTAGTAATCTCTAATTATGAGAAAACGGACAAACAGTTCATGAAAACATACGCTGTAATGATACAGAGTAGGATAAAAAAAGTTTACATGTTTAATAACAACACATACATCTTATGATAGTCAGCATGATTGACGTCTGCCTGGAAATTACTTTTAAATGAACTTGAACTTATTGTTTTACCCTAGAGATATACCAAATACATGACCATAGTTATTGCGGTAATCTGAGATTAGAGCGAATTAGACATGATGCATGAAAATAAATTAAATTTAGAGTTTTCACATAAACTCTAGAAAAGAAGAAAAAAAAAAACGGACGGAAATACGGAGCAGTATTTATCATTATCATTTTGGGTAACAGTGTTTGCGTCAACGTCGTTAGTCGTACACATATTATATTTACGACGCGACGTCGACAGAGACGCCTTCTTCGTAAGGGTATTATAGTTAATAAAACAAGAATATTAAAAAATTAGTCCGATGACTAGCAAATTTTATTTTATATTCGGGTAGGAAATTAAATTTCCTAAAACATATTGAAATTGTGCCGTTTTTTATGAAGCCGTTTTAAAGATAAAAGGCTTTAACTTTGTTTTTTCTAAAAAATTCACGGTAAAAAATCGGTGAAAGAAAAAGGAAATTATATAAATAATATGTTATGTCTTATTGTAAATGAAATAATTTATATATAGTTGAAAGGTCTCATCATGACAAATAGTTTGATATAAAAAGTAATTACATGTGACTGGCCTAACACTCTAAAATGTCAAAAACGTTGAAAACTGAGTACAACGAAACTTTTATGAAAAACGTCAAACATAGCCATATTTGAGACGTTATTATTAAAAACATGTTTAAATAACGGCAAAACAAAATTCAGATTCAAATCGCAAATATCTTCAAATTTACAAATATATATAGTTCATATGCGTATCCTTAAATTTTCGAATAAGTCAGTTCCCCCTTAACAAGGATCGTACGCCCACGGTTTCAATGTTAAGTAGATAAAAATTCAAACCTCTCAGATGGCCAACACACAGTGAGTATAAATCGAAATCAATACGCAACAATAGATATTTACAATTCAGATTGAGAATAAGATTGTATTTGATGACGTAGAAAACTTTGAAAAGTAATAAATTAATCCACAGGTAATTGTATTTATAAATTATATGACAATAGTTGTGCAGTTATACACTTCCGATTTGTCTCATTTTCCCGTGCAGTCACGCAGTGGTAAAAGTAGTATCTACGTCATGCAAATAATACTTATTTTTACATACAACTTAGTAGCGGATTTACATATATGTTTCTCTCCGGGACTATCATGAAATGTTCATATGATTTTTAAGAGTTAAATTTGTTAATTGATAATTTTACAAAAAGGGTGGTCATTCACCTTTATTTCAGTTGGCAGACACGATTAATGCAAAGTTATCGTAAAACAGGACCACTGTTTTAGTGTTAAATATTTCCATTTCACACATTAGATGCCAATTTCAATGAATTTTAAATGTTAACCTTTTTTATTTGAACTATAAAACCACCCCATTTGCACCAAACCTCACACTTACCCTACTGTCATTCCATTAAAACAGGACAGTGTAAATAAAGAAATCCCCGCCATGATCTAATCTCTAAACAACAATGCAGCATCAATAGGCAATATAAGTAAAACACAAATATGCTCGTGTAAAAATAATACAAAAAAAACAATAGCCTAGAAAGCCACAATGAAGGTACTCAATGACTTGGCAGGAGCCAGATCAACAAGAGAATAAACCATTAAGGGCACGACAAGAAAGATCATAGACAAACATCAAACGCCACCGTCCCAGTGGGCTTTAGGTAGGCGTCATCATAGGGTCCACAGCCTGTCCGGTCATCGTACAAATAAGGGGGAAAGCATAGTGGCAAACTGTAAAAGGGTCTACCACCAAGCATGCAGTACGTTGCAAAGTGGTAGGGTCATAACCTCATTTGATAAACTTTTTAATAAGTTTAACAAAGATAGTATGAAAGTGATCATGACCAAGAATCTTACGAAGTTTATAAATCACATCACCATAGAAGTCAGGTTGTGATAGTCCTTGTCGCAGAAGAGTCCTTAAATTACTTTTATATTTGGAAAGAAGATCAGGGTTAAGTTATGTTTTAAAAGATATTATCGGTTCGCCTATTTTCAACCCTTTCAAGTGTGTAATGTCTGTATCAAGCTACTTTTCTTTTGAATATATATTTACTTAGTAAAATAAGTTTTGCAAACAAAACAAAAGCGATTTGTGTAAAATGATGTGCATTTCTCAATATAATGAACTACTGTAGTTTAATTTCACGTGTTACAAACCAGTTGATTGAAAGAAATATAAAAAGATCGGACAGGGGAAGTTGATTCAAGGAGGACAGTCAACCACAAAACACAGAAACAAACACGCAAACAGACAAACAAGAAGGCAAAACCCTTACCGAATCTACATACGCCAACATATATGCGACATATATGCGACTTATATGCGGCTTATATGCGACATATATGTCACTTATACTTCACTTACAAGTCTCATCAAATCTTGTGTAAGTGAGTTATATGTATATGTCAAGTATAAGTCAAGCTGATTTTGACATATAACTCGCATATAAGTCACTTATATGCGGATCTGACATAGGTCAAATAGTTGTACAGGATTGCTGTATGCAGCATTTACCGCATATAAGTGAGAACTTAGCCATTTTCTAATCACTTTCTTAGTTGCCGATGTCTGTAATTTTCTAAGTCCAAAATAAATTGAAATATTTACAAATTCTGTAATTTCAATTTTTGCACAGTTTGATATGACAATATGGGTGTCATTATTACCAGATTTCGGAGACATTCAACATGCATATTTAACAGGGGTTTTAAGAAAGATTTTTTTTTTAATACATACATGTACTTTTATTTTTATCATTTATTTACCATTGCATGGTACAGCAGTGCATACAGAATATTTTGGTAAAGATGACAACAGTTACACTTATTTCCTCTTAATCACATAATGACAAACTGTTTGTCAAACTTAAACGGTATAATCCCAATACACCAATGTTTACACACATTAAAGGGATACAAGACAATCTGAAAGTATTTATCAGTCATTGAATTTTGCATTTCAAATTATTAACATAACTTTTAACTAGTTTGCATTTATTTAAAAACAATGTACCGTATTCGCCCCTTTAAGCGCCCGGGTTCATAGAAAATTGAGAAAAAATGGGGCGCTTGTTAGGACATGCACTGACGTAAAATTCTGTCGAGGATAACGGGTTAATTCGTTCAGCTTGAAGGTATAAAACAAATACAACTCTACATACCTGAAACTACTTATTATTCCAAAAATCATATTGATGGAAAAGAACTAAGTTATCCGTTGAAATAGCGGCGGTTAATGAATTTTAGACGGAAAAACATGTAGGGGGTGCTTATAGGAGCATGGGGCGAATACGGAAATACAATTCCGAGTTTTAACTTTTTTAACTATGCTGCCACATGTTTAAAAATATGAACAATTTGCTTAAAACTTATCAAACAATTATAATTATTCATAACATTTTGAGATGCAAACTATGTACATGTAGATAAATGGAAAGCATGCGTTTTAGAAATAAAATCAAGATTGCTGCATGCAACATCAAACGTAAAAACAAAGTACTGTGAAGGTTTAAAGTTTTAATTGACGCAAACAATTATAAACACGTATCTCTTGATTCAAATATTAAAAACAGTTTATTACATTTCTATGTGTGAAAGGTCAGTATTTTTCAATGAAATAAAATTCTAAATCCAACACAAACAAGAGCTGTCGGAGAACAGCGCAGCTCGACTATTCGATTTTTCAGAGAATAATAAATAATATAGCCAGTATATACCATCAGAAAACAAGGCTAAAACAATGTGGGGGTGGGGTTGTGGGGCGGGGCGGGTATAGAAACTCGGTCCGATATAAAATTATTGTTAGAATCTCGTACAAATTATAGTAAAATTTGGGGCAGGGTGTGAAATTTAAATATTTTTAGTCCATACCCCAATATGGGTGAAGTATGAATAAGATGCATAATATTATAAGAAATCCCAAACCAAAATTATAGATATATACAACTTCTTAAGTACGTACACCGGAGTGACTACATAAGCTCTCTTATTCTTCGAATAGTCGAGCTAAAAACAGTAACGTTAAGCTATGATGTCAGTAAAGTGTTGACAGTAAAGTGTTGATTTGCCTAGAGAACACTCAACAGAGAAAAACAGTTGGGTTTAAAAGATACACAAACTGATTTCAAAGGAAAATCTTTCAATCACTTTAATCTGGTCAATCGTAAACCACATGCCTACCATCACATGAACGATGAAAAATCACAGCAGATAAGTAAACTCTATTTATTACATTTCTATGGGTCCGGTGAAAGATTGAGATTTCTTGGTGAAAGAAAATTCATAATCGCTAAATATTAATAACTATTAAACTCCGAACACAAAAATAACTGTGACGTTGAGTCATGACATCAATTAAGATTTGCTGATGTCTGCAGATAACAATTAATAGTGAAACTTTTCAGTTTAAAATCATACAAAAACTGATTTAAACTATACTAAATAAACAATTTAACCGCTGGGTTTGATTATAGGGAAAGCCTTCACTTGACGATTGGCGTGTCTTGTTTTTTCACTCACTCGCATCCACTTGCTCGAGAAAAGAACCTCTTTCTTACCATCTCATGAAGGATTTCCGTATAATAAATCCTCGCAGATAAATAATCTCTATCTATTATGAATATACTTAGAATATATAGTCTATAATCGATTATTGGTAAACATGTGGCACTTGTGAAAATGGACATATACACAAACACGTATCATTGAATTGGGTTTTAATGCACACCAACACATGAAAGGTTACATGTACATAGCGCCTAACAGGAATGAACGTGCCAGGCTCATCCTCCGTTTACATCAAGATAAAATATGGAGAATGGGCCTAGAACCTTTTTACCTGCAGAACTGCAGAGTTGCTGCAAATTCTATATTCGACATTCCATTTACGATTGAGGCACGTTTGCAAACGCGTTGTCATGATAAAGACCTTGAATGAGCATGATAAAATGATTGGGGGGTTCCTACCCCTCTGCATGTGACGGTGTGTTTGTGAGATTGCAGTGGTATGTATTCTACCCTGGGGTCGTACCAATTAGAATTATTTTCCTGATTAAAATGAAATAACAATGGCGGGAAAGAATACATACTTTAATAAACAGCTATCTTCAAAATTCCAGTAAAACAGCTTACATTTGAGCCCTGTTCCAGTGATATAAAACGCGCCTGATAAGGCCAAATGAAATAATACCTGTGTTTACTTTAAACTGACCGACATAATTATGCTGACAATTGTTTAATTTGTCAGCTTTCGCAAATCGGGCACTCGCCAAAAAAGACTACGCCAAAAGATGCGAGTACACCTAAAAGACTTTCCTGTACACACATGGTTCTGGCAATCAAATAAATTGGTATAATTGTTTTCGAGCTTAAAATCTTCTTTTATAAAAAACAAAATATAAAAAACAAAATGAAAGCTTAAAATAAAAAGTAAACTTTCCGATCCATTTTTTTCCAACAATGTGACAGTAAACGCAGGTGTTATTTTATCTGATTAGTCCTGTTCGATATAATTTGGCATTTTACAAGCATAGACCAATTCCTTTCTATCATGCACTTCTACAAACACACACTTGTACAATACAGAATGCAGAGGCACAATGCAAAATCTCTGCAAATTGCTTGGCTGCAACACCTTTATAAAGGCAACATCTGCTTTGGTCAAATCATCATTAGACAGTTTCGACAAAAATGGGTCAGGATGCTTTTCACACGGATTTACAAGAGCAACATTTATTGTTTTACATCCACACTGCTTTGAAATTTGGCCATGCTGTTCACAGTAAGGGTAAAGTTGTAAATAGAATGCTATTTGACCAACTTTTTCTTCTTCATTAGTATTATTGTAAGCAACAGTGTAGCTATTTCGAGCACAAACTCGCTTATACTTTTGCGAGTGAAAAATTTCATTTCCGATTCTTATTCTATTAAAAGTGATATAAGATATTGGTGCATGACCAAGGAACTGAGACACTGCCATCAATTCTGATTTGTTTAATGTGGCTTTCCCAGAACCTCCAACCATATAAATATTATCCTGCAGATGGAGATCATTACGTTTCAATGTTCCTTTCATAGTCTGATACAGAATATCCTCCGGTGATCCAGGTTCTAAGAAAAGTTTTTGAAGACGGGGTAAATTTTGCATTAGATTTACACTGCACACAATTTGGAAGTCCACATTCTGGGTGCCATTAAAAAGCTTTAACATACTTCCATTTGCATTTTCAAATGAAAAACATGAATATGCCCATAAAGGACCCATGTCCGTCACCATTTTAGTTAAGTGTAATAGCTGATGAATGTTGCAAGTAATGTATCTATCGCCATATAGAGCAGCAAACATACAGCAGAAATGAGTAAGTAAGGCATCAGATTTCTTCAGGTCATCAGCTGTTATACTTTCTTGTAACAAGATAAAAATGGCATTCACAAATAGAAGGAAGTGCTGAAAGTACTCTTCACTTTGTATATCTCTCAAGCTTGGAAGTGAATAATACAATAACCATGACCTTAGTTCTGATGCTTTCCAGTATTTCAAGTGGTCTTTAATGGAGCGCGGCAGTCTTGTAAGGTTATTTGGCGGTTTAATAAACTTCAATCGCTTGTCCACCAAATCAACAGATGTTGAAAGGGAGAAGGACTTGTCTCTATGCTCAGGTAAAAACCACAATGATAACAACAACTTTGTTACTCCTAGCAAAATACCATGCATATAATCAATGCAAGTTCCTGAAACTAAATCGTAAAAAGAGAGACACCGCAAGAATGATGGTCCCTTGATCCCTCGACTTGGAAGATTATTCTGTACTGCCTTTGTAACATCTGTTATATTGCCCTCATGAGTTCGTACTGGTCCATTTGGATTTTCTGCCTTAAATGGAAATATGTGAACATGTCCTCTAGCACTAGTTTTGCATGTCTCTCCAGGTTGCAAACATTTACAACATCCATATTTGCCATTGAATTGCATTGAATTACAAACAACACTCCTTGCAGGCAGATCTGCAGTTCCACCAATGACAACTACTTTGCATGTAAATGTTTTTGATCCACCTAACTCTGTTGTCTCTATTGTTATACCTGTTGTTTCCAAGTTTTTTAAAGTTTTAACAAAAGGCTCGGTGTAAGACATCATTGTTGGCTTTTTTGGTCCAAACCAAAGACCACCAAGAATCATATTATCTGGACAACATCTTTTGTTGTATTGTAACTCATTAATTTGGGAAAAAAGTGGCCATAGAGAAACATTCGAAGATTTGAAGCCAGGTACACCATCCGTATTCCACAATAAAGATAAATTATGTGAGTTCTGAAGTATTCCTCCATTCTGTGACAAACGCTTGTAAACTTGTCCATCATATATATCGTTAATATTATCTAAAATTGTACTTTTACGTGTAAAACGATACTGTATATCTGTTAAAAAAGATGGTCTTGCGAAAAAAGATTTGATTTGTTCCGCTATTGGCAGTTAAATAACATGGGAGATTGAAGAACTTGAAATATTTCGTCCACACTTTTCGTTTGGACATGTTCCTGCCATGAGATCTTGCTCACTAATAACAAGATGACAAAAGCTGCAATACTTGTGTATTTTCAAAGGATGTTTAATGTCCACAAACCATTTCTTGAATGATCCAAGTGACTGAGTAAGTAAGTTTTCATCAGGGCAAAATAGATTTATCAAATTAAGTAAATCGGTAATTCCTGCTCCAGTTAAGGAATACTTTAGGGCAAACGTAATAATGAGCAACATACTGGCCCCTAATTTTAATCTTGAGCCAGGAAATACTTGTTCATCACCTTTGTTGAGATACTGTTCATCGGTAGATTGGGTTTCATCCTCTTCTAATTCCTTAGCTTCGAGGTCATATTGTTCTACGTCAATATCAGAGTTGTTTATAACTTCCTCAACTTCAATCTCCTCCTGAGAATCAAATTCAACATATTCCGGTAACTCATCATCTCCGAGTACATTATATAGCAAAAATTCTTCACCATGATATTGTTCTTCGTTGTGTATTATTTCATCAGCTATTGGAAATTCTGAATTATTCAGTTCATTATGCTCTGATACATCTGGACATTGCCTTTCCTGTGCACACTCTGAAACAGGTATATGCACTTCATTGTTTGATACACCAAAGGAATTGTGCAACACCTGTTCTTCTTCATTTTCAATTTCAGGTACATGTAAATGCTCATTCTTGTCTGAAACAAAAACAAAACTAATTATAACATGTATTTAAAGGTAGAACGTTTTATTATAATAATTTACAAATACAAGTATATATATATATATATATTGCCATGTGTCCCTTTAATATGCATTATAAGTGTATATATGTTTTAATACCTAACCTAACGATATAAAGACTTATCAAATAACAAGATGCCGATGGTGTTAACAATCAAGCACATGTATTTGAGTGTATTTTAACCAGGTCAATTATCAAATTATGTGTTTGTGTACACATGTGACGATGTGTTACATGACTGTATGTTTTGTTTATGTTTGTTTATGTTTCTTTTCATTCTTACTTTACATCACATGGTCAATTAAATCATACAAATGTCTTTATTAATGGAAAGATAACATGTAATTTTATTTACGTTTTAATCAATGTTTATATTTATTATTTTTTCGCTCGATAATGCTTTTACCTTACCATGTTTTCGTAGGTTTTACGGGTTAAAATGACAGACTGGAGTACAGTATCTTCTAGTTATACATTATTTCAACATGTTTTAAGAAGTAAACATTTATAAACCCGAAAATAGTCTATGAAATATTTGTTTTGTCAAACAGAGATTTGTTCTGAATATGTTCTAATTAAGTCTTTCATCATATAGTACATGAACATATTCTACACACGAGTCACTAAACTGGCATCAGTCCTTAATGTAAAAACCAATTCATCTTCTTTTAAAAATTATTATGGAATTTCCTAAGCCCTAAGAGGCAAACATCTCCACTTATAACTGTATGGTCTTATCTGAAAATTAATTATAAATTCAGCCCATGAAGAGCTTGAAATAAAAAAAACTTTTATGCAGAAGAGTATTATTTGATTTTTTAGACTGATACCAGTCTAACGAGTGACTAGTATGAGAAGATGGAGATCGGCAAATGTTAAATGCTGTGTATTTATTGTTTTGCTATGCATTGAAATAAATCTTTTTTCTTATATTTTTTGTACGTTAATAAACATCAAACGAAATTGTTTGGCTCAATGATTTTCGTAAATTACGCAGATATGCAGCTTATCTAGAGCCCTGATAATTTCATAAACAAAGAAGCGAAATAAAAGATGACAATTTATACCTTGCAAAATGCACGATTCATTCAGTAGAGTCTGCGAAATTTGTCTTTTTGATGACACTGGTGCATGCTTAAGCGGGCTTTTCTCTTTCAAGTATTGATTATATTGGCCTGTTGATACCCTCTGATGTTTTGTCACTTCTTCCATACTTCTCAAAAATCCTCTGATGTTTTGTCACTTCTTCCATACTTCTCAAAAATCCCTCGATTCTGTCAGTTGATAGTGGACTTATTAGATGAGGGGAATATGAATGCCTTCACCTCTGGAAATTAATTAATATGCAAGATGACAATCACAATATGGCGGATATAGCAAATAAAAGTGTACTTCAAAACATAATTGTTTTATCGGGTCACTACCATCGATAAAGGTGCAGCTTTATCATTGTAACTTGGTATAATAAACATAAATTGATCAATCTGTTAATCGAAATTATCGTTAAAAAAAAGACACACTGCAAACATCTTTGAAACTGCATGTCTGTGTGTTTTTATTAATCCCCTGTTTTCACTATAGGAGTTCCTCTGACCCTATAAAGCCGCAATTTTTTTTTAAAAAAGGCTTTTAGGGTCAGAGAAGGCTCGGATTACCATAAAATTTGATAAAGCTGATTACTCAAACTGGAATAAATCCCCGTTCAACTACATGCCAGAGCTCTAGATAATCTGTGTAATTTACGCATATAATCCAAATATAAAAAAATTATGTTAAAAAAAATAATACTAGTAAAATCCTTATCTACACCTTATCTACATCTCTTTACTTTATGTTTAGCAGTAAAACAGTGGATTTTAGCAATGAAATAAAAGTGATATTTCATACTTGTGAAATATAGAGATTTATTTTTTCACTGCTTTTTTTCTTTTCAATATCAAAAACATTTTTATTTTAATTTGTTTAGATATAGAAAATAACAGATTAATATATATCATTCGACTGTAAATGGTCTAGCTAAGAAAATGAGCTATAGTTTTTACAACTGGTCAAGTATTTCAGAATTGTTGTCATAATGACATTTAAAGTGAAAAATGTCCATTGCAGATGGTTGCTAAAGTTATATCATTGGATTGGACATAACTAAGAAAATGAGTCGTACATTATTGAAATCGGTTAAGTAGTTTAGAAGTACTAAGCCAATGATGTCGTCAATTATTTTTTTCTTCTGAATACTGCAGTACACTTTGATTACAAAGCATAAAATAAAAAGAAAATTTGTTATTTTGTCGTGAATAACAGATTTTATTTCATCTCGAAGTGATCAAACTTCAATATTTTCATTCATGCTGCGCATTCGTACAAATATAAAGTTTTCACACTTCTCGGTGAAATAAAATCACTCCAAAACAACAAATATCCTCTATGTACTCACAGGAATCGGACATATTGTAAACGCATGTAATAAATCACATTGACTATCCACTACTAGTATATTAAAATATATTTTTATGACAGGAATGCAACTCGAAAATTTCAATTCCGTTTCCGACAGTTTAACCAACAAACGCACGTCAAAAATCGATACTACAGACGTTTTTTCTAACATTCTAGAACATTACTGCCACTTACCATGTAATAAAAGTATGTTTTTCAGCTACTTTTATTTTTGGAGTGAAGATTTTTTTTGTGCCGACTTCCATGCTGTGACGTCTTCCGAATGCAGTCTTGAATATCTTCAACGCTTGCTTGTTTAATAATAATCTTGAAAACAAGCAAGCATCGCAGATGATCTAACCGAATGCAAGACTTGCACAGAATTCAAAATTAATAATAATAATAATAACTGTCAAAATAAAGACAACGATTTGGTAAGTTATTCATTATAATTTAATGTCAAACATGGCAATGTTTTAATATTATTATTCAGCCGCTATATATTATTTAGCTAATGTTAAAGAAAAAAGATTCACTGCGGAGAATGACGTCACAGCATGGATCTCGGCACAAACAATTTATTCAATTCAAAAACGAAAGTTGCTGAAAAAGTACTTATATTACACGGTAAGTGGAAAATTATGTCCCAGATAGATAGAAAAACATCCGCAGTATTGAATTATGACGTCCGTTCAGGGAAAAACCTCCAGAAACGAAAATTGAAAATTTCACGTTTCATTCCTGTCTATTTTTATATAAAATTATATACAAACGTGGACCTACATATGGGGATACTGTACTGTGTTTAGAATATGTCCGATTCCTATGATGTACTTGAATTTATTTTAATATGTATATATATTTTTTTTATAAAAATAACCCTGATTTAAAGGAAACTATTCATAATTACATGGTATATATATATGCTAGACTCCGAATTTAGCCGCCTGTCAGCTGCTTATTATAACTTTTTTTGAATAGAATAGAAAAAAACAAATGTCGCCCGAAATTTTAGAGAAACTTTACTGTGTGGCGTATTTTTTAAAATCATATGCAACGCAATTATTCCTAGATAACTATAACTTACCATGCTTCTTGAAAGTATAAGATCGTAATGATGTTTTTTCTGAGTTGATTTTTCTGCGATTCTGTGCAAAATCAGGAATTGTCCACCATTTTGTCAGCGAGTCCATGGATAAATAGTTACGGTTGATTTCATTGGCTCGCAAGACTCTGCATCTTATTTGTTTACCGCAATCATCTTCGCTGAAGGTATAAACCGTCCCAGCATCGGGTACCAGTTGCATCTGACCATATCAACCGCTGCGATTGGTCAACACATTGTTGTGTCAATTTTTCAAAGACTTCCAGAAATTCTATAAACGTTTTGGGTAAAAATCAGCAGTGTGAGTAGTGAATTTGAAACGGTGGACGATTTCTATGTTTTGCTATTTTGGTACGGCTACCATCCTCAAACCAAGAAGGGAAGCTGGAGAATATGGACCTGGGGACCATGTAATGGCTAAATACAAAGGCAAGCCGTACAGGGCAGTTATTGTCCGAGTAAAAGGTTGGTCCCCAATTTGTTTTACTTTCAATAATGCATATGTATACATGGCTAGAATTAGAATCCAGGTCACTAGTTTGGCCATTTTTTTGGGCTCCATTCCCTTGCCCTAAAAGTATATATATTTCACCCCTTTCCTGTGAAAAATTTCCCGCTTTAACATGTAAAAAAATCAAATATAAATTGTTATTGTTAAACTCCAATATAGAAAAAAACGCATACTTTTTGCAATTTGGAATGGTACATTCTTTGTGCCACTTAATTTCTTAAACAATATATCAAAACACTAATTTGTGTTTCTCAGAATCCCCTTTGATTCAGAACCAATGCAAAATTCCCCTTCATGAGGGCCCTGGCACCAGTCCACTAAAAGCTGACTTGTGCCCCGGAATCCATCTGCCACCTATTTTATATTTTTCTCCATCTACAAGTACCTTTTATGATTTTTAGTTAAATTCCACAATACATGCATAACTTTTGATAGTGGCGGACCAATTCTAAAAGCGCTCCGACTAACGATTGAATATTATTGCCTACGAGGACAAATAAGACTATTAATATGTATGAAACAATTGCAAAAATGGTGCAATGTGAACTTGATGCTCGACCAAATGAAAAAGTTAACATCGACGAATGATGTTCAGCAGCTGTGTTTATTCAGTATATATAATACTGTAGCCCAACTCACCCACAATTGCAATTGGGAATGGGCCCATTTATCAGTACTACTTACATAAAAGGAAAATCACGCTGTGTTCATCTACATTTAGCCTCTGTTACCCAGCTTGCTTCTGATTTCTTTGCTAAGCTATGATCTTCAAAAACCAAGGCATAGGAGAAAAACAGAAGTGTGAAATTATCGCCCTCATATAAGGAGCTATTTTGATAGATTTGGGTACCGCACAAATTATACTACCACGATATACTGCAGTTTTTTAGCAAATACCACGGTACATACCATTGTATACCATGTACGCTTTGTAGCTTTGGTTATTGCCATCGCTCTTTCTGAGTTTGGCTTATATTGTGATTGTGAACTTGACTTATACATACTACAAGTTTTTAGTATGTTGGACTATAAACAGTCGAAATAAAGTGCGATGAAACTTCTACTTTCGTCATCGCTGCAACAACAGGTTCCACCAGCTGTGCAATAAATTTGACCATTACACGACTTAAAACTGCAACATTTTCTTCAATCATGCAATCTTAATTTTTATTTTTTAGGCCAAAATTACTCCAAATGTCCGATTCGGCACGCTTATAAGGGACGTTATCGAAAATGTCCGTCATGTTCAACTTTTTTGTGGAAATTACCATACGCCAGTTTGTTATTATTTTTAATGAGATTGTCTATAGTTATATTTGTAATCGTTAGATTAAATGTGTTATATTCACAATGATTGAGTAGCAAATAAACATGCAAGTAAGATGTAGGCATGATAGTGTCTTGGCAGACCGAGAATAATTCAGACTGGTTTAATTAATTTTAGCCTAAGCCTGCCAAGACTGCATCATGCGTATGTCTTAGTCTTACGTGCACATTTTGGCAAATGGAGTTAGGCATTTGCATGTACAACAAAACAGTAACATATATATGGCCAATATTTACATAAATTATATATCATTAGAACTGGAATTTGTAGTGGTAAATGAAAATATCTTAGTTTTGAAAATATATATTTTACAGTGAAATAATTTGTGCTGGGGTAATAGAAAATAGGGCACTACAAATACTTATATGTCTTGGGAGGTCCGAGTACATACCCCATATTCTTTTCATTTTCAGAAACCAAAGAGCTGCTTGTTAATGATCAGGTTATATTTGATGCACTGCTGAAGGACAACATAGAGCTTTCTCCAGCACAGATATTGGAAAAGATGGGTGTTACTGGTGTAACTGATCTAGTTGAAGATAATGGTAATTTGTTTTAATTTATTTTTATAACCCGGTGACTCCAACCATACATTGGGATTTTGAGAAGTGGGGAACATTGTGTTGCCCATGCCATCTGTACGTCACATTTTTTCTGTACAAGCAACTCACTTGTCTAAAAGAGGGTTTTCATTAAGAGCCGGTCGCCGGCCAAATTGACTGTTTCAAGTGAGTAGGATGCCTGCTCAAATAAACTTTAGTCCTGCTGCGCCACATTAATGACAACCCTGTTAAAAGTACTCCTCAGATTATAACGATACTTGCTGGTATCTTGTACTGTTCCAGCCCATTGATGTTTGGTGAATGTATGGCCCTTTACTTATTTCATATTACATATTCATAATAATATTATAATCATATTTCACCTGAAAGCTTACAGCCAGGCAATGATTATCCACAGAAACATTTCTAGTTTTAATTTGTACTTTTTATAATGATTCAATCTTTCACTCCCAGACGAGACAACAGTTTCCTGCAAAATATGGTTGTCACTTAGGTTTTAATTTGTCAGTTGTATTACGACGTCGTCTATTGTCCATTGGTAGTCACACTTGTTTCTGCTGAGCGCTCAATGTACCGATTAATCGATTGTAAACGATCATAGGTTACTTACACTTCCGATTATGATGATCGAATCCGATTATGAAAGTCAGTATCGGTGAAATGTAAAAATGCGCTTTAATATTAAAAATAAAATAAAAACATGATTATCCAGAGCTAGCCGTTAGGAAATACACTTGTGAAAATGAGCACAAAATTAATAAATACATTTATATCAGTTATAATTATTTTGCTGATTAAAATGAAATAACACTGGCATAAGTAACAAGACAGATTATTCTAAGTTCAATAATCTCAAATTACCATGCACATATTATACTTCATTAGCTCTACTTTTGCCTCGTTAACCATCTTAACCAGACTTAACCAGATTGTTAATATCAATGAAAGCTCGGACAAGTTCGAAAACCAGCCAGATCGGACCAATAACAGCTGAGTTATCACCCTTGATTTAGTTAAAAATGCTGTTTTGACTAAAGAAATAAATAAAAAATACTTCAAGATGTCCATGTGTCCCTTTTAAATTACATGAAACTTGTAAAGTTCTTAAATGCAGTGTTATACTTATTTTAAAATAATATTTACTTATTTCCTATTTAGGTGAAAGAACAGTCAGTGCGCCAGCACCTTCGCTACCCACACAAGTGAAAGCAGCCAAGAAAGCAGTGAAAAGGCTAGCAGCAGACACTGAGAAAGTTCTGGCTAAGAAGCCCAAAAAGAAAAAAGCAGCAGACACTGAGCAAGTTCTGGCTAAGAAGCTCAAAAAACAACCACAAGCAGCAGACACTGAACAAGTTTTGGCTAAACAGAACAAAAAACAGCAACAACAAGCGGAATTAGAGGCAAGCAAAATAATGGCTGTCCGAATCATTGAGAAGATGGGTGCGGTACAGCAAAACGATACAGACAAAACCACACACATGCCAACAACACTGCAGAACCTTGATGACAGCAATAGTACACATAAGCAGCAGAAACATAACAATCGCATCTTAGATAAACAGAATAAAGATGACGGCACCACACACAAACAACATGACAACACCACACACAGTCGGCTGGAAAATGAGAACACCACACATAAACCACAGAAACAAGGCAACACCACACACAGTCAGCAGGATCATGACAACACCACACAGAAACCACAGAATCCGGACATCACCACACACAAACCACAAAAACAAGACAGCACCACACACAAACCACAGAAACATGACAACATCTCACACAGACAACCGGAAGATAACACCACGCACAAATCGCTATTTTCATTTTCCACTACCGGTACACACTCCTCCCAAAGTCAAGGATACTTAACACCACAAATGACACCAGACTCGCACTCTATACAACCTCATAACACAGATTCAGTAGATGAAAACATAGGCTGTGCACAGGAAACATGGCACTCATTTGAAAGTGCCTCCTCTTACTTGGCAGACACATTTACACAGCCATACACCAACCAATATCACCCATATGGAAACTATTTTGTTCCAAACCAATATTCACCACTCATTAATTACAACAATCAGTTTCACTCATCCAGCAACCAGTCAACAGCAAACTCTAACACAGACCAGTGCTCAACACTGGATTGCTCTTGCGCTTCCCAAATTGATATCATGGAACAAAAAATAAAAAAATTAGAGGAGAAGATTGACTTTCTTATACAAAATACATCATCAATGCCACCTGCAAACATACTGCAATCCATTCCACTGAACACCCAGCATAATATGCGCACCTCACAAATACAGCCAATCACACAGAAAGCAATGCCACTTAACAGGCTGCAGATAACTACACCAACAAGATCAAGCACACATATTTCACCAACAAGCTCACCAAACACACAGAATATTCCACCAACAAACTCACTAATGACACCAAACACACAGAAGAATATTCCGTCAGTGAGCCAGCAAGTGGAAAGTATCGATTCCATGGTTGACGACATTTATACTGCATATCAAGCTGTAAGTATCGGTCTATAAATACGTTTTGTTTTACATTTTCAAAGTAAGGAGCATCTTCCATAAATATTTGTAATTAAAAATATTCACTGATGATACTGCGCAGATATAGAGATTATTTAACTGCTGGGATCGATTATAGGGAAATCCTTCACGAGATGGGAAACGTGTGATTCTTTTCACGAACGAGCGTATGTGAGTGAGTGAGTGAAAAAAACAACACGTTACCATCGAGTGAAGGATTTCTCTATAATCGAACACAGCAGTTAAATAATCTGTTTATTACATTTTAAATCAGTTTGTGCATGATTTTGACCGAAATTATTTGCTTTATTGAACGTTATCCGCTACGTTATCAGCGGATAACGTTGACGTCAACTCAGCGTCACAGTTAGTTATTTTGTGTTCGGAGTTAGTTAAGTAATAGATAGAGTCTGCTCTCAGCGAGTTGGTTTATTTAAACACCAAGATGGGCGTAGCCCATCGAGGTGTTTAAATAACCAACGAGCTGAGACAGACTCTATCTTTTTTGTAGCATGGTGTATTTAGTAACACTGTGACGTCATAGTGACCGTACTCTAAATTCCAATATCCGGTAGTTGTAGTACGGCTTTGCCACGCCCCTTTAGTTACCCTAAATTAAACGATTTAATGCTCTGCATTCATCAAAGGAAATGTCACCGACCATGCTACAATAGTATTTAGCGATTGTGAATATTCTTTCACTGAGAAATTCCAATCTTTTGCCGATGAAAATGTAATAAAAACGTGTTAATCTATTATACTTTTTAAAAAAATGTAGGTATGAAGTGCAGACATATTCTTTTGTAGTGTTCTAATTTTTGTTGAGCCCGTTTACGGATCTCGATTTAGAGATTACAATGTTGTCCGGGTATATATTTGTCCATTAGTCTGTTCGTTCATCCGAGCTTTCGAAATATAGGTCACATTTGGTCGGATCAGCATGACATGATGTTGATCCTTGTTGAAAACTATTTTTATTTGGCATTAAACATGGCCGCCAGCGGCAATCTTTTTTACATAGCGTTACATAGTAAACACTTGTAGCGACTACTCCTCTGAAACTACTTGAGAGATTTCCATGAAACTTCACAGAAATGTTGCTCTTGATGTCTAATTGATCCCAGCACAATTTTGGATAGTCCCGAAATTCAAGATGGCCACCACGGCTAAAAGTAGATTTTTTAAAAACAAGTTTGTAGCAACTACTTCTTGAAAACTATGAGTGATATTGATATGGACTTTTTCTAAAATGATCAGCATGACATGATGTTAATCTTTGTCAAAAAATATTTTGATTCGACATTAAACATGGCCGCCAGTGGCCATCTTTTTTTACATAGGTTTGTATAGTACAAATTTGTAGCGACTACTCCTCTGAAACTATTTGACGGATTTTCATGAAACTTCACAGGAATGTTGCTCTTGATGTCTAGTTGATCCTAACAAAATTTCAGGTCGGCCGGGAATTCAAGATGGCTGCCATTGCTAGAAATAGATTTTTTTTTAAAAGTTTGTAGCGACTACTTCTTGTCAACTCTAAGTGATATTGAAATGGGACTTTTTCTAAAATGATCACCATGACATGATGTTGATCCTTGTCGAAAATTATTTTCATTCAACATTAAACATGGCCGCCAGTGGCCATCTTTGTTTACATAGAGTTATATAGTAAAAACTTGTAGCGACTACTCATGAAACTACGTTACAGATTTTTATGAAACTTCACAGGAATGCTGATCTAGCTATCAAAACCTATCAGTAGAGCTTCAAGGTCGTTGACCTCTTGTTTGTTTCATTTAGAGTTCCAGCACACATGAAGTCGAGTTGGTTCCTGGCTATGGTGTGAGAATATCGGTAGCACATCTTGATGCCTGCCTTAGAAAGGCAAAAAACAGTGGAACTGCCCTGGCAAGGCTTTTGGTAATTGTGTTTTTTGACGACAAGACACTGAGAAACAGTTGTGTGAAGGGTACTAAATCAAGGCCACCACTAGACGGCACGATTATGAATGCCATTATTAGTAAGTAGTTTTGAGCTAGTTTTATTGTTACTGTAAATTGACACTGTCCATATTGAGCACAAGCAAATAAACTTCTTTTTTTCACTCATGAAATGTATGTGTAGAAACATGATCTCATAGACACTAAGTGTGCTGTAATAAATGTGTTGATTAAAACCTAAAAGGTTTTATTTATTGTTTGTAATCGCTGGCACTGCAATATTTATTTCTGTTGCTCATGTGACATCCATTAAAGAGACAATGTCTGTAACTTTTAGCACTTAAAACACACAATAATACCGTCAATGTGTTAAATAAGAACAAAACACACAATTTGATAAGTTGAGATTTTGGCTGGCATTATTTAGATTTACCGATATATGTTATTTTGATATCAGATACAGGGTTTATAGAACACTATAGCTATGCCCTTGAGATGATGACAGACATGATAAACAATACAATTAGTTTTATGTCCGAATCACTTTTTCAGAATATGTAACATCAAAACGACCAGACTGTCTGGAGAGGGACATCACCCAGGCCGTAAATCAGAAGTGTGCCGATGCACGAAATCTGCTGAAAACGAAACCTGCAAGAAAAAAATTCTAAAGGTATGTTGGCTGCTGCTAAAAATATATGTAGACTAGACTGAAATTAAAGACAACAGTTCGGTAAATGTTATTTAATTAAATGCAAGCAGGTTTAAAATAATACTGTATAAATAAATCAAGACGCCAATTGTAATGTTTGATAAAAACTTCAAGATTGCCACGACTCCCTTTAAATACATTTGGCATTTCATTCACAAAGTCAATATCATATGGTGAAAAAGTCGTTTGTTACGTTAAAGGTCAATGTCGAGTGAAGTTGGATTAGTCAGCTGGTTATGTCTCACCACAGTAAATGAACATTCCAAGTTTCATAGCAAATATTTTGATGGTGTTGAAGATGTATGTCTTAAAAAAAAGAGAAAGAAACCCTATGAAATTTCCTAAGCTTGTCTTTAGAGTTAAGGTCAGTGTCACTAGTGGCGTCAGACTTAGTTTCAGAGAGTATTATGCCCCAATCAAGGTACATACCAAGTTTCAGAGCAATGTCTTTGTCTTTACGATCAGTGTAACTGTAGGTGCCACTTTTTATTTTCCTAGGACTGAAACATTACTGATTGTATTATTAAAATCAAAATGAGTATGAGAACAATGTAACTATCAATGTAACGTACGAAATTGGTAAAGAGTTCTCGTTCGTGAATTAATTTTTGGGAATTCTTTTTTTCCCCGCATTATTAAAATTTCACTAAATTTTTACTGTCAACAGCATGCTTTTTGAAATTGAATGCATGCATTTTAAGAATATTTTAATTGGGTTAGATTTTGCATGAAAAATACATCCAGAAGCATTTTTCCACCCAATAGACAACCCCATATTATAGAAAAAAAAATTGTTTTGTTTTTGTATTTAGCCCCTACAGAAGGAATAAATAGAACTACCCCTACATATGTTTTTAAAAGTGCTGTCTTTGGGGCGTGCATGTTTTCAGGAACAGCTGGAGTAAAGCTGATATATACATATATATATTTACATCTCATTAACTCAATTCCTTTTTCCTCTTCATATGAATTTTAATAAGTGCCTCCATGAAAAGACGATACGACTGAAGCTTTCTCGCCTCTCACCATTGTGGGTTCAAATCCCCCTGGGAGCTAGACTTGTCCAAGGAGGAAGTGTCGATTCTTACGGATGGCGAGAGGTTTATAGTACTGGTTCTACCCAGGAACAATGGGATGGTATGTCTACCACAAAAAAATCGACTGTCATATATGGCCATATATGGGTTTAAAATGACCTAAAACACCATTCTGTTCATTACAAACAAACCATAATGATGAATATGCTAGATATATAGCTGATTTTTGAAAAGTATATTATATTTTATATATTTCAAAACCATTTATGTAATTTAATATGTACATTAGAATATTTTCTTTGATTACAGGTGGTTGCTGGATAAAAAGCCCTGCGGTGGAAAAATCTGCTGAAGTTCTGTGTTGTAAAAAGAAGATGCCAATTAAACGTCAATATTATGTTCAAAGTTTAAACGCTTTCTGTCTTCTTTCTTCACATATTTTACGCCCTTAGGGACGTATTAGGTCTTGGCGATTGTCCATCCGTCTGTCCGTCCGTTAACTATTTGCCTGTCAAATGATTGGCTAATAACTTGAAAGTATAGGGTCTACAACAATGAAACTTAACATCTTTAGCATGATCCAATGTATGCATCTAATAAAGGCCCATAACTGTGGTTCATATTTTTTGAATTGTTCACCCTTTGAAAACAGGTTTAACTGCCTTTTACAAGTGATTGTGACTAATAACTTTCAAAGTATTAGATGTATAACAATGAAACTTTGCACACATCTTTCAACATGAGCCAATGAATATGTGTTCCGAAAAAAAGACCATAACTGTGATTTTTTAAAATTATTTCCCTTTGAAATAGGTTTAACCTTGACAACCACAGGCGTATATGCCCTGCTAGGCTACATGTGTATGCCCCACTAAGCGGTGATCTTGTTGCAGCAGGAAACCACAGAAAACAAGATCAGCGGATGACCTTGCAGATTCTAGAAATCAATCTCTGCTGGTGGTCAAGAAACTAAATGTGCTTCTGTCTGGTGAACTATAATTGACATATAAGTGACATATATGTGACATATAAGTGGCTTATATGTGACATATAAGTGGCTTATATGTTGCTTATATGTACAGCATTGACAGCCCAGCTAAACATATAAGTCACTTATATGTGACATATAAGTGAACTGCAATACTTATCTGGACATATAAGTGACATAGATCTCATTTGCCTACTTATAAGCGGCATAGATCTCATTTGCATTTAAAATCAATATAAGTCACTTATAAGTGAAAGATATAAGCTAAGTATAAGTGACATATATGTTACATACATCTTGACATATAAGCAACATAGATCTCGACATATAAGTAACATATATGCAATTTCCGTAAGGGAAGTAATATTAAATGCAAACGACATCACAAACACAAAAGGGTTGACAATAGGGCTACCGCCTTGGAGCGGTCAGTGACAAAGTAGGCCACTAGGGGTTTAAACCGGTTCTAGGGTGCACCAAACCTCACACTTACCCTATTGTCATCCCATTAAAACAGGACAGTGTACATAAAGAAATCCCCGCCATGATCTAATCTCTAACCAACAAGGCAGCATCAACAGGCAATCTAAGTAAAACACAAATATGCTGGTGTAAATATATTACAAAAAAACAATAGCCAAGAAAGCCAAAATGAAGGTACCGTCGGAAAACTGAGTTGATTGAAAATGGGACGACGTTCTGCACTCACAATTGTTGCAGAATTTTACAGAGTATAAACATGTATATCTTTATCCAAATATTGCCTAAATGATACACCCTGACGGTAATTTCTTTTTTCACACCGTCCTGTTTTATTGGGATAAAACTAGGATAATAATGAGCTTGTTTGGTGCAAGATTGTAACCCCCAGTTGTCGTTTTGCCTCTGACTGTTTTAATGCGGTACCCCTATTGTAAACGCTTTGTGGTATGGCATACTTTGCTTTTAGTTTTGTTTCATTGTTGTTTGTATGCGTGTTTTTAGTTGACGGAGTTCTGAGGATGCTAATTTCCTGTTCTAATATGATATGACTTGCATAATTGCGAATAATATGTTTTGTTATCTGAATGGGTCACAGCACCTAATGTATGTAATTGTTGATTATAGTGTACCAATGTTATCTTACAGCTAAGGTAGGATAACGAAGCAAATTGAAATCTTCAAATTGTGTTTTAATTATACTGAGAAAAATAAATTTAGCACATACAATATACAATGCATGCCAATTCCGTAGACGAGAAACAAAGCAGCCGTGTATGTTCGGGTTCAATAGTAAAGTGACATATATATGTCCAATAATAGTGCTACAAAGTCATTTGTAAACAAAGTCGGTGATAAAAGTAAAGCAAATATGTTGGTAACATTCTGTTATAGGTTATAGAAAATTGTTTTTAATTCAATGAAAAGAGAGGCAATTTAAAAATTACGAAATTTGGAATGTTTTTGTTTGAGAATAACATTCTTTTTTGATAACATTTAAGCCTTTTTTTATACAAAGACAGAATGAGCAATTCTAGTCCATGCCAAATAACAAATGTGTTCACACCAATACGTTTGTATAACGAAATTAGTTTTTAATATATGGGAGGTAATTTTGATACTAAGGCATAGAAAATAATAAATCAGCACAAGTTTTGGAAAGTCTCATCCTTACTTAGCATTACTTATAACTTCAAACAAAATAAATATAAATGTTCATATGTTTAATTTATGTCCCTAAAAAGTCGTGCTAAACATTTTTTGTTCAGTATATATGCACGTCGATTTACAAGTGAAAATGATAACAGACGTGATAATATTGATGCTTGATAACTCATAGAATAAATAGAGGATCTTACATGAGTACTCATTGATTATTGAATTTATTAAACGAGTTGTCAAAATGATATAATGCGAGGCCCTTGCCGAGCATTATATCATTTTTGCTAACGATTTTAATGAATTCAATAATGAATGAGAACGAATGTTAGATTCTATTTATTACATAACTTATAACGTCACATTACGTCAGAAAGGGTACCTTAACGTGACGTCCATGACGTCATTAACGTTCTGTTATACAACTAGTGGAATATCGAAAATATTGAATGGTGTTTTTACACTCCCACACCATATGTTATGTGATAATGCCGTATATACCTCTTACATACATGTATGACATAAACACAAAATGTGAATAATAATGTTGACATTTAAAACGTACACAGAAAACGAAAACACGCAAACGCATTGGCATGTTTTATTTATGTAAAGCAAAGACATTATCGCAGAAAGCATTAACGATACATAACCAGTTTTTGTAACACATACACGCAATATATGAAGGTGAAGTACATTATAAATAGGAACATCAAAGTTATCCAGCGGTCGTCTGTGCTGAGACAACAATCCAGTGCCTCGTGGCACGTAATATTTCAATACATTCAGTAGATCTCAAGGACTTAGCACTTTTGCAGGATCAATAGTAGCTGTCTATAGGACTATAGGACTATTTTTCTTATTTTTTGAGTTAGAAGCAGACCACATTGGAACATAATTATACGGGATTTATTTATACACGGATTCTGTAAATTTGTGATAGGTCAATACTCCCTTAGCCTAATTGCGTAGTCGAAAACATCGATTTTACATCTAGTTTAGGATCCGATTAACATGCATATTATGTGCTGGCTAATCAGGGTTCACACTCAGTCAGAATGTTTATAAAATTAAACAATATATATTACAGGAAGCTTTAAATTTAAAGTTAAGCAGACGACATTTGAAATTTGGCAATGAAACGGTTATCAATGACTCGGGTCTTTGCTAACAGTTCCAGTCGAATCAAAGCTATTCGACCGAATTGTAGAATTATTTGCTTCTTTTAGCTTACTAATGATAAGTAGTAAGCTAAATGAATCAAATAATTCTACAATAATTAGTAAGCGAAAGAATCAAATAATTCTACAATTCGGTCGAATAACCTCACTGATCATTAGAAATTATCGGAAACGTCATATGTTGATGATGTCAAACGTTTGATAATATTAACGTCAATATACAAAACCAATGCACTATTCTAGAAGTAAACACTCGTCTTATGAACCCATTCAACATAAAATCAATAATTATATTACTGTATACAATAAAATACTGTCTGTCGTACTGCGGCAAAACAGGTCCTTCCAAGTAATATTTGTGTCAATTAAACAATGTCTGCTACATTTCTCTCGTGTTTGTCTTTGTGGTTCCAATTGTTTCATTTTCAGTATTTATATATACTGAAACATGTCTTTACAAATTGCATTTCATCACATTATCTCAATCCATTTTTAGGATATATGGACGACCGGAAAATAAAACGCATGGACTTGATCATACGGCGCCGACTATGGTACACGATACACGTTATATCGATTATACAAATGGATATAAAAATGGAACAGGAAAAGTAGCATTCAACGACGACAGTCAACCACAAACAAACACAGAAACAAATACCAACTTTAAAGATGAATAAAAGGCAAGATAATACATCACAAACACAAAATGGTTGACAATAGGGCTAAAGTCTTGGAATGGTAAGTGGCAAAATGGCCGTTGGAGGTTTACAATTACGTTCTAGGATGCACCAAACATCACTCTCACCCTATTTGAGTCGCCAGCAGTTCATGAGTTACGACAGACATCAGCAATTGCATCACCTGTGGCAGTGACGTTGCTATTTTAAAAGTAGTGCTAGTTTTAAATCTTGGAAGCGTCCCGGTATACGGTAAATATTAAAACACACACATGTGCCTTATTCCGCAAACCCTAATCATAGTACACAGGTGTGCCTTATTCCTCAAACACTAATCATAGCACTTATGTTTTGTCTAATTATGGTTTTACATCGGTATTTCTTTCCTTCATTAATACATAATGAAGAATACTTGATAAAAAATCATTAATAGCTTTAACACGAGCATACAGTTGTCATGTTTATTGAAACCAACGAATAGGCCATTTTTGAACAGTTAAAGTTTCACAATATTTAGTTCTATATGCATCAGAACAGTTTCTCAAAAATTGCATCCGTGACGGTTCATTTCGACTAAATTGATAGAAGTCAGAAAAGTGACTGGCAGCTAGCTCAGTTTATAGGTAAGAAGAAAACGTTTGACTTTTAAGCTAACCGGTTGGCCTTGTTGCCTACTGACCGTTCCAAAAGAGTATGAGAGTGGACCTTTGGAAATGGCCGAACACGACATATACGAAATAGTGCTGTCTCGGTTTGCTTGAGACTGTTAATGCACGGTAGTGGAATATGCTAGCTACCGCTCACGCCCTCTAGCCCCGGGTTGAGCAGAACTCAATATTCATAAAATCAATAGTACAACATATTAACCATCCCGAAGATGGCATGCATATGGCGGTGGACATGGAGTATATTTCTTCCCCATGTCGTACGGCGTATGGTCCCAGTATCTAATAAAATTAAAAGCCCCGAAGAGCGAAATAAACATAATGGAATTTAATTGGGAGCAGCGGTTATGAAGCCTGCGTATCACAAGTATCAGCCAAAAGACTAAATTAAAAAGCAGACAACATATCCTATGAGTGGTTATACAATACCCAGAGCCTTTTATCGTCCGGAGTAGTGGAACCACTGAATCAAAAATTCAGTAAGAAAACAAAAGAAATTGAAAATGTACCACCGATAACTAAATATAAGTATTGGGCTCAGCGATCTCCAAAGATCGAATGAATAACAGACCTGATTGCAAGCGCGTGGGGACGTTTTACTCCCGCTACACTGCACAAGCAACGCCACTGTGCTATATAAAAGAGTACAAGCAAGGTTTTACGCAAGCGTAAAATAGCTGCCGAGAGACAAGAAGTTAAATTATAATATATCAAGTCACGGGTGTTAAAACAATATTGAAAAAAATAAATGTTGTCACGGAGTCATAAACACGCCACGACCGTTTTTGCTTACATTCTTCCCGATATTTATCATCAATTCTTCCTTCCAAGCATTTTAAATCAATGTGGGCGACCTCGCTTCTTTCTGTTCAAAAACCTTGACATGCCTTACATATTGATTACAATTCCGTTGTAATACGACGTGCTAGAAGTACACATCACCACATAAATACAATTGTTGACGTGTGCGTTAGAGTGTACATTACAACATATATAACTGTTCACTGTTACCATGTGTAATTATAAGATTGCGTTATCAAAGTAATAAAGGATAATATAAACCAATGAAAATTATAAAAAAAGAAAGAAAAAAAATAGGGAAATCAGCAGGCTTGAACCCTACCTTCCTGGGCACTAACACGGCGCCTCGACCAACTGCACTATTGATGCTTCTGAATGTTTCGTCGCTAATATTCATATAATAGTAATGATTACATGTTACATTTTCTGGTTTACGAAAACGTCATTTGGTAACCTTTCAACATTACAAAATATGTGTTGATACTATTCAAGTTTTTCAGACGAGTTCTCTAGGAATTCAAGTTGTAAAGCATGCTTCGGTCGATATCACTTTTCTCAGGTCGATAAATACACAATCGAACCTAAAAGGCAACAATTATTTTATTATTAAATCAAATTATTCATGGAATTTTGAAATTTTGAAATTTGAAATTTTGAAATTTTGAATTTTGAATTTTGAAATTTTGAATTTTGAGAAATTTTGAATTTTGAAACTTTGAAATTTTGAATTTTAAAATTTAATTTTGAATTTTGAAATTTTGAATTTTGAATTTTAATTTTTTTTAATTTTTAATTTTTAATTCTGAAATATTGGAATTTTGGAATATGAATTTTTTAAATTTGGAATTTTTAATTTTTGAAATTTTTAATTTTGAAATTTGAAATTTTGAATTATGAATTTTGAAATTTTGAATTTTGAAATTTTTGAATTTTGAAATTTACACAGATAAACTGTTCATTGCTACCAGATTGCATTATCAAAGTGAAAAAACTCAAAGAAACTATTCATTACTACCTTACAATGTGCAATTACTAAAGTAATATAAGAGTCGCTGCCGTTCCGCCAGCGAATGATTTCAGTAGACTGGTTTGTGAAAACGTCATTTCAGCAAGTGAAATGGTAACATTTCAACATTACAAAATATGTGTTTATACCATTCAAGTTTTTCAGACGAGTTCTCTAGGAATTCAAGTTGTAAAGCATGTTTATAGCTGAAAAACTCAAAGAAACTATTCATTACTACCTTACCATGTGCAATTACTAAAGCTATATAAGAGTCGCTGTCGTTCCGGCAGCGAATGAGAGTGCCAAGTCGGTAACCCAGTCTTCACCACTCTTTATGTTATGTATTGTCCTTTCATTGAGTTTTCTGTTGTTTTTTGTCTCTTCCATTGTATTACCAAGTCCTTGTTTGCGGACCTACGATGCCATTGCGTTCGCACGCTGTGGTTTCTATAGGACCCTATATCTCATTTTTAAACTCGTTATTTCGGTTTGTGGTGCAGTGCAGACCTACTGTGCCATTGCGTTTCATTGGTGAGATTTCTATAGGAACCATTTTTTATTGCTCGTCTAGGGTATGACCAGGACCATAATTGCATTTGTATACAAAGTTTAAGGATCGTCTTCTACTTCTGTGGGAGTTTAAGCATAATTATCCCTCTAATAATAAGTGCAATGCCAAGAGGTGCAGTTGTTAAAATTACTTATCTTGCACGTCCACCATTTTTTATTTTCTAAAAACACTTTATCTTGATAAGGGTATGGACTATATTGACATGCCAAGTATTTTTCGAGATAATCATGTAGTTGATTCTATCCCTAAATATTTAAAAAATTCCGGAAGACCTGTAATTTGTTATAAGTATAAAAAAACTATTAGCAATATTATTACTTGATATAGTAAATAACACTCCTAAGGAATGTGAATTTACATCTACATTTTGCTATGCTCCAGCAGGTCATGTCATCACTGGTAATTTTGATATTGCTGATAAACGTATTCGGCATCTGTTTTCTAAAGGTCCTAATTATAGATTACCTTCAACTATCGATTTTAATGCCTGTCGTGCTCAGATTGCCCAATCCATTGAGGAGTTTAGTATAAAATGGTGTCGTAGAGAACATGCACACCCAAACTCTCTTTCTACTTGGAAAAAGACAATATTTAAAATTATAGATACACGTATTATTTTTATAATGCTAGCCCCCCTTTATTTCCCCAGAGATCCAGGATCTCATTTCGTAAAATCAAGAAATCAAGAAACAATTAGGTAGATGTCATCATCAGGTCCACAATCTGTCCATCATCGCACAATCAAAGAGGAAAACAGGAGTCGTTTTGTTCTCCAGTCCAAATATGTTCATCAACAAGAATTCATCCGAACTTAATAGGCGGCCTTTTCAGTATTTATATAATGCGAGTGCACATTTCATATGAACCTGAAGCACATTATGAGGATTTTCTCTTGTACTTATATCGAACAATGTACTCTTCACGTTCTCCTCCAGCCCCTTCCAATCATACAGAGATCTCACGGTTCAGCGTTTGTTTATAGGTTATTATATTTGTATTGGGTTATAAGCACGTGTTCTTCTGAGTATTAATATTGCGCCACTTTGGGAGCGCATTATAGATTTATCCTCGGAAGAACGAGTGCATACATCCCAATACAAATCTAAAACCCTTTTTATTGCTTATTCACTAGAGCATCAATATAGGTTTCATTTTTCATCAAAAGCATTTATTTGAAACAAACAATTTTCGTAATGTCGTAGAAGCTTTTATCACGTGTCATACTGTAACTGTGACGTAATATATGAAACGAACATAAAACAGTACTTTGCACAAATCCCGAATGTGTGTGCAAAAGTAGTACATTATGACTTAAAGTTTACAACACGTCGGATATGGGCGAATATTGACGTTTCCAGTTATATATTGAAAGTAATCAGATTGTAAATTGGTATGCAATAATTGCGGATGCAATGTTCCTTTTGACAGAGAGTTCTGTGACTGCTATATTCCCTGATAAGAATTTGTATATACTTTCCTCATCAAAAGTAGATAAAATCGAACAGGCAAAGTAGCATTTAATCGCGACAGTCAACCACAAACACACAAATAAACAAACAAATAACAACTATATACAAAGATGAATGAAAGGCAAGGTGAGACATAACAAACACACAAGGGTTGACAATAGGGCTACCGCCTTAGAACGGTCAGTGGCAAATATGGCCGCCGGGGGTTTAAACCAAGTTCTAGGATGCACCAAACCTCACACTTACCCTATTGTCATCCCAATAAAACAGGACAGTGCAAATACAGAAATCCCTGCCATGAACTATTCTCAAACCAACAAGGCAGTATTAATAGGCAATATAAGTAAAACACAAAGATGCTCGTGTATATATAAATACAAAACACAATAGCCCAGAAAGCCACAAAAAAGGTTCTCTGTGACTTGGTAGAAGCCAGAGCAAAAAGAGAATAAACCATTGAGTGCACTACAAGACAGGATTGCAGACAAAAATCAAACGTCACCGTCCTTATGGACTTTAGGTAGACGTCATCATAGGGCCCCAGCCTGTCCGGTCATCACATAATTAAAGAGGAAAGCACGGTGGCGAGCTGTAAATGGGTTCACCACCAATCAAACAGTGCGTTACAAAATGATAGGGTCATAACCATCTTTGATAAACCCTTTAACACGTTTAACAAAGATAGTATGAAATTGATTATGACCAAGGATCTTACGAAGTTTGTAAATCACGACAACATAGAAGTCAGGTTGTGAAAGTCCTTGTCGCGGAAGAGTTCATAAATTACTTTTATATTTGGAAAGAAAATCAGTGTTACGATAATAAAATCTTGCAAGGGCTTTACGAAGTTTTATGGTACCGGTAGCCCCGATGCAATAGCTTTTTAGTTAAACAAAGATTAAGAACATTAAAGTCTCAACTCGAGTACAAACCCTAGAAAACCCAAACATTTGAGACGCATAAACCCTATAAGAAGTTGCTCGGGGAAAATCCCCATCTAAATGGGGATAATTAACAATATTAAAATTAAATCATATCTCTTGTCATGAAATTTTACATATAATGCAAATATTATAATAATTCAGCAATTATAAGCAAAAGACACGTGTTCCCACATATTTGTTGTTATCCTGTCGTGAGAGTGTAGTCGATTGTGGACTTTAACAAGCTTAACCTTTGTGTAAATAAACTTCGGAAACACGTTGCGACATTTTTGTTCTATTATCGTTACTCATGCAAACATTTGCCCTGTCATGTTGTAATGCATTACTTGTTTGATTCATTTACAGCTCGCCACTAAGCTTTCCATTTTGATTATGCGATGATTGTTTTATGGACCCTATGTAGACGTCTACATGAATACTTACATGGATGACAATGTTTTAAGTTTGTCTTCAATCTTGTCTCATCGTGCCCTTAACGCTTTATGCTTGTGTTGCACTAGCTTCTGCCAAGTCAATGAGAACTTGCTTTGTGTCTTTCGAGTCTCTATTTTATATTCATATACACATGTTCATCGTTGTGTTGTAAGTATATTTATCTGTATGTATTAACATTCAAACCAGCACTCGTTTAGTGCAGTGTGGCGGCTGTATAAGGTATCCCCATGTTACGAATCAGTAGTGTTATTTTTACTGGTCCTTTTGGACCAACGAGCCCAATATAGGTGGATTTGAAGAATGCTGCTCAAGCCGGTGCTAGACTGCGTGCGACGTGTTACATTTCATTACCTCTCATTAACAGATTAGTACAACCAAGTCTGATACTTTATTCCCTTTATTGTGATTGTTGCTTCCAGTATGTATTACTATTAATGCTGCCTAGTTTGTTAGATGATATAACCTGACGGGGATGTCTTCATTGCCACCGTCTAGTTTGTTTAGGATTACAATAGGGTAAGAGTGAGGTTTGGTGAAAATATAACCTGGTTTAAACCCCAAGTATCTTAATAGAGGCGGTCTCTTAAAGCAGGTGGTATCTTAATAGATATGGCCTCTTAAAGAAGGCCGTATCTTAATAGAGGTGGTCTCTTAAAGCAGGTGGTATCTTAATAGAAATGGTCTCTTAAAGCAGGCGGTATCTTAATAGGGGTGGTCTCTTAAAGCAGGAGGTATCTTAATAGAGATGGTCTCTTAAAGCAGGCGGTCTCTTAATAGAGGTGGTCTCTTAAAACAGGCGGTATTTTAATAGAGATGGTCTCTTAAAGCAGGCGGTCTCTTAATAGAGGTGGTCTCTTAAAGCAGGCGGTCTCTTAATAGAGGTGGTCTCTTAAAGCAGGTGGTCTCTTAATAGAGGTGGTCTCTTAAAGCAGGTGGTATCTTAATAGAGGTAGTCTTTTAAAGCAGGCGGTATCTTAATAGAGGTGGTCTCTTAAATCAGGTGGTATCTTAATAGAGGTGGTCTCTTAAAGCAGGCGGTATCTTAATAGAGGCGGTCTCTTAAAGCAGGCTGTATCTTAATAGAGGTGTTCTCTTAAATCAGGTGGTACCTTAATAGAGGTGGTCTTTTAAAGCAGATGGTATCTTAATACTGGTGGTCTCTTAAAGCAGGCGGTATCTTAATAGAGGCGGTCTCTTAAATGAGGCAGTATCTTAATAGAGGTGGTCTCTTAAAGCAGGTGGTATTTTAATAGAGGTGGTCTCTTAAAGCAGGCGGTATCTTAATAGAGGCGGTCTCTTAACGCAGGTGGTATCTTAATAGAGATGGTCTCTTAAAGCAGGCGGTATCTTAATAGAGGTGGTCTCTTAAAACAGATGGTATATTAATAGAGGTGGTCTCTTAAAACAGATGGTATCTTAATAGAGGTGGTCTTTTAAAGCAGGCGGTATCTTAATAGAGGTGGTCTCTTAAATCAGGTGGTATCTTAATAGAGATGGTCTCTTAAAGCAGGCGGTATCTTAATAGAGGCGGTCTCTTAAAGCAGGCTGTATCTTAATAGAGGTGTTCTCTTAAATCAGGTGGTACCTTAATAGAGGTGGTCTTTTAAAGCAGATGGTATCTTAATAATGGTGGTCTCTTAAAGCAGGCGGTATCTTAATAGAGGCGGTCTCTTAAATGAGGCAGTATCTTAATAGAGGTGGTCTCTTAAAGCAGGTGGTATTTTAATAGAGATGGTCTCTTAAAGCAGGCGGTATCTTAATAGTGGTGGTCTCGTAAAAAAGGCTGTACCTTAATAGAGATGGTCTCTTAAAGCAGGGCGGTATCTTAATAGAGGTTGTCTCTTAAAGAAGGCGGTATCTTAATATAGGTGGTCTCTTAAAACAGATGGTATATTAATAGAGGTGGTCTCTTAAAGCAGAATGTATCGTAAGTTGTCGACCAAAATTAATTTAACATAATCTGCATACAGAGCAAACTAATGCATAATTTCATCAAACACGATGCTCATGGAAAAGAGCTGTAATTTAAAAGTGTATTCAAGATGAATAAAAGGCGAGATATGACATAACAAACATAAATGGGTTGACAACATGGTTACCACCTTCGAACGGTCAGTGGAATAAAAGGCCGCTGGGGGTTTAATCCAGGTTTTAGGGTGCACCAAACCTTACTCTTACCCTATTGTCATCTCAATAAAATGAGTGTAAAGATATCTTCGCCAGGTTATATACTCTAACAAACAAGACAGCATTAATACTCACATACCAAAACGATTGATTCTGACAACGCGAAGAAATGGTTAAATTCACATTAAGGTCATCTGAAACGATTTTGCATTCAAGTATCAATTAATTTAAAAATTATAACGCACTTTGTTTTCTCTTTAGTTTAAACATATTTATTTTACATCGATTGCGAAACAAGTTATTGCAACTTAGATTAATCACTCTCGATGGCTTCCTGGGTAGAACCAGTACTAAGCAATGTGGATTAATTATCTTGCTCAAGGATAAATAACGTGGCCGCGGCGAGGATCGAACCCACGACCTCTCGATTCTGAGTTCGGCGCTCTACCACTGGACCACGCACTCCACAATTTTCTTTCATTTGACCTACTTTTGATGAAGCAGTCTTTGGTCTGCAGCCGTCTTAATGATACTGATTAATGCAACTGGGTTTTGAAAAGCCTCTAATGCTACATAAATATCAATTTCCGGTACACGTTGGATTTTCCTGATGATTTCCCTAATACTGTCTGTCGATCGATTAGGATTAAATTCAGTATCATTAATGTAGATAATTCAAACATGATTCAAACATGATTCAAACATGATATGTTTGTAAATGTATTTTAAATTAATGCCTTTCTATATGAATTGTACGATGACGTTTTGTATTATTACTCGGAAAACCCATGTGATATTGAAGAAACTAACCTGCAAAATAACTACAAAACCGTTTATAAAAAATCTATCTAGGTGGTCAGGTTATATAATAATGTATATGTGCCGATTAAAATAGGTTTTTAAAATACCCGTGATTGAATATGAGTAAAATGAATTATGAGTTGGTAACTCTTAATTCCACGCTTCAGTTTTGGATTTTGACATGGCTTGTTAAAACCATTTATATTGTGTCTTTAGAACTTGGATTCTCTCTCTCTCTCTATATATATAATAATTGTATTTAGCGGCAAGCTTTCGGTTGTTTTGCCAACCTTCGTCATGGCGTTTATTTTATATACAATTTAACGGAAACGACGTCACGTCATAGAAATTTGGCGCTAATTCTAACGTCACTCTTTTGTGTTCAGTCCATACGGCTTAAATGTCCGAAGTTTCTTTTTCCATAGGCCTCTATGCTTTTTCGGTATGTATCATCACCGTAAAGTTTCTCGAGACCCATAATACGGAAGTCGGCAATGTTGTGCCCATCTGCTCTAAAGTGGTTTGCCACCGGATCGTCGTATCCACATCTAATCCTCGATAGATTTAGCAGTTGCCTTTGGTACAGCCTATCCCCGGTTTTTCCTACATAAACAAACTCCGCACATTTGTGACAATAAATGGCATAAACCGCATTTGTTGATTTACAGATGATGCTGTTCCTTACCGTATATGTTTTTCCGTTATGCGCGCTGCATTGTGATTGTTGGCTGAGCCGTAACATATGTATATACTGTCGCAAAAAAGTATTGGTTGATTGTGGTCCTTATTTTCTGGACAACAAAGCAGGAAATAAATATTGATTTGTACAAAATAATAAGATAGACCCCCATCGATAGTCCAAATAAAAAGTTAGTCGAATAGTTTGGTAAATAAGGTACGCCTATTTTCCTTCAAGATACATTTTTTTGCCTAAATATTTCAGAAAGATACCTTAATATTTTCTGTCGGTTCATTACACCAAAATCACAAAGAAATAAAAAATAACACAACTTTAGAAGATAACACGTTTTGATTATCCAACATTATGAAATTATTTTTGCTCAGTATATGTTAACTAAATATCCTGTCACCCGACACTCTCTATGTAACAAATATTTTAATACAAAAGGCCATAAATAGGTCATATTGTGAGCAAAAACTGATGAAAGATGACGAAATGAAGTAGTAATTAAAAATTAATGTAAATAGATAAAGATAAAACTATTTACAAATAAGGGGTGATATGGTAGTAATACAAACTATATATGTAAATCAACAAATGCCCGTCAACGGGTATATAAATAAGTAAATATATATAAGAACATATTATAATGATTTATATAGACTAAGTCTGATTTCTTTCAGGAAATCTGAAACAAGACTAAAACCTATAGTGTCAAATAACTCTTTCATAGTATTATCATTGTAGTACCTCTGACGCATAGGATCAAAGTCTGCACATTCCAACAAGATGTGTTTGACCGTTAACGGTGCAAAGCAGGGTATATATCTGGTAATTGCTCACCTTGTTATAAATATGAATGAGTATAAAGTGTATGCCCTATCCTGCACCGGGCTAGGACAACTTCCTCTCGACGAATGGGTCTACTAGAAGAACGCCATTCTCCGAGTAACGGTTTAATTGAATGGAGTTTATTGTTCCCTGACAAATCCCAAGCGGCTTGCCAAGAGTTACAAATATATGTGTTAATACAATTTTTATAATCAATATAAGGTAATTGGCATTATATATATATAAACCTAATGCTTCTTTAGCAGCACTATCAGCTCTATCATTACCACTTATTCCTACATGGCTTGGAAGCCAGCAGAAAATAATAACAGTATCAACTATAAGAGAATTTTACTTTTCTAAAAGTTGAAGCACAACTGGGCTATCATGTTTCATATTACCCAGTGCTTGAAGAGATGAAAGGGAATCAGAAAAGATTACAAAATGGTAATCATCAGATTCTTGAATATAATTTAAGGCAAGTTCAATTGCCTTAAGTTCAGCTGAAAAGATAGAAGACTTGTCAGGCAGGCGGCTCTTTATGCTGTGTTTGTGAACAAAGCTGCTGCAGCTACCTTATCTCCATCTTTAGAACCATCTGTGAATATATGTTGAAAGTTACTGTATTTCGATTTAATTTCATTAAATTTGATTTGAAAGACAGTAGAGTCTGTACTGGATTTGTTATTATTACAAAGATCAAAAATAAGTGTTAGTGTTTCAAAAGTTCACGGTGGAATGTGTGGTACTTTGTATTTAGCAATCAAATTTAGGCCGATTTCAGTGTCTCTTAATTTTGATTTAATACGAAGACCAAATGGTCGAATGGCCTTCGGTTTTCGATCAAAAAGAGGTTCATAACTAGTCGAGCACTTGAAATAATAAAATCATCTTTCTAAGTTAAAGATGAATGGCCACATACTTTTTGTAGTATTATCAATTAACAAATTTAACTCTTAAACATTATATGAAAATTTCTTATAGTCCCGGAGAGAAACATATATTTAAAACCGCTACTAAGTTGTATGTAAAAATAAGTATTATTGCATGACGTAGATACTACTTTTACCATTGCGTGACTGCACAGGGAAATGAGGTAAATTTGGATTGTATAGCTGCACAAATATTGCCAGATAATTTATAAATACATTTACCTGTGGAGTAATTTACCTGTTCAAAGTTGTCTAGTTCATCAAATAAAATCTTATTCTCGCTTTTCACAGATATTGCAATGTGTGAATTGTAAAGATCTATTGTTGCGTATTGATTTCGATTTAAATAAACATAAACATGTTCATGAAACAAAACATGGCCGGAGAACTTTAAGTAAATTAACCATTCCCTAATGAAATAATATAGGGTTATCTGTATTGAAATTCTGGCTTGTGCGACAGTATATCAGTAGTTTAATGGTCACACATTTGTTTTTATAGTGGCGAGTTAATGGATCCATTAAACGCGATTCGCGACTGATGATTATCTCAGTCAACACGTCAACACTGGCTAGATCGTTTACAAGCATTTCAATGTTTATCACCATTTTCAAGACAAACGCATTGACATAAAACTAACAAAGTATCATTTTTGACGTTTTCGAACATCATATGATGGGTTATTCACTAACAATCGCATATTTATTTTATTTATCATCAATCAGTCGGAGGCAATTTATTAATAAATCATCGTTTTTGAAGTTTTAGAACTTCAAATGACTTTATTTAGGATGGGTTATACACTAATAAAGGCACACTTGTTTTAACGTTCACCAATCGGATGCAAGTAAATTCTAAAATAGGAAATACAACTGTCTCGAAGCGCCATTTAATAGAAGTAAAAATGATATTGTGGAATTCCATTAGGTTACTGACATTACATGACGACTACACATATAACGCCAGGAAATAGAACGAAATATATCTTCTTAATAGAGTCTAGCTGATAACTACGGACATCGAGATTATCGGAATTGTTCATGGGTAAACCGGTGAAGATAGTAAATTCCAACACGAGGTTAAACAGTTATACCGAGTGTTGAAGTGTCCCTATCACAACCAGACACCCAAAAATGATTATTGCTATCGCACACGATTAATATTGTTTAATTTGAAGTCACCATATCAATCAGCGTTTTTACGTTTATTAACAAAAATGACCTCCACAATCACTTAACAATATATCTCCGGATTACATAACCAATTAAATAAAGTTATCTACAAATTTAAAATATAACATATGATCTGCTGCTAGAAAGGATACATCTCATTTAAAGCATACTTTTGTCGCAAGTTTGTTCTTGTATTTCTATGAAAGAGATTTGATATTGAGTCTTTCATCCTTATTGCTTCCAAGGGATCCCCTTTTAAAGATTTATAATTTTTTAAATGGGACGTGACGTAATATAACAAACGTTCCCATGCGTTTTCAAGAGATGGTATTGAAATTATTAATTTGGAATAGGTTGTAAAGTTTATGTCTATTATATTGAAGGTATTGCGTAAGAACATATACGACTTCTGAAAACTGTGTCGACCGTTTCAATTTACGTTCAACTAAAAAATGAGATATAGGGTCCTATAGAAACCACAGCGTCCGAGCGCAATGGCATCGTAGGTCCACACTGTACTGCAAACAAGGACTTGAAAATACATCTAAAGAGACAAAAAACAACAGAAAGGGTGGTGAAAACGGGGTTACCGATTAGGCAATAAGGCCTACGGGTTAGCTTGAATCGATAGCCTATTTTACCTTAAATATATAAAGGTATGTTACTGTCATACAGTCAAGACGTCTTCGCGTCATTATAAACACAGCGAGTGAAAACTCAGATTGGGTTTTAAATCGTACTGCAGTAAGATATATAACAAAAGGAAATAAGAGATCATTAATTGCAATGGTGTTTAACGCCAACACATTATTTTATGATAGTAAGAGCCGACAAGAGGGATGGGGGCGGGTGTGTGTGTGAGGGCGTAGGATACATAGTAATCAGGGAACCTATTCCTGTGTTTACTGAAACTGCTATATATGCTAGCCATACCCCCATCCGACAAGAATTTTACAGGTGCACCCATACACATATAGGTACATATATATATGTATATGCGCACCTACACGTTCTATAGGTGCATCTACATCTATAAGTTTGACTCCGATCGTACACCATAAAGAACAGTGACTTGTCTAATATCACTCTGAAACAAAACAAACTAACGATTTAAGGCTGATACTGAGATTATAAGAATCCATCAAGAGTGATACATGTGAGATAGAGAGGGTGAGATTTCGCTATCTCACATGGATCACTCATGATGGATTATTTTTCTCCCATTATGTGTTTATTACCGGCATAAAATAAATGAATTTGCTGATTTAACGCCAGAACAAGGCGACGTCGACGTAACGTCATGACGTCGTAAGTCACATGTCATGTAATATAGAGTTTTCTTGCATACCGGACAAGGAAATCCGTCATTTTATCGGGGCTAGATATTTCCATCTCACCCTAGGGTCAAGATAAAATTCACGCGCAACAATAATGACGTCAATAACGTGAACAGATGCATGACGTCATTGTGTTAAAAAACATTAAAATGTTAGTTAGTGATGACGTCGATGCACAAAATGTCATTGATATGCAAGAAAAATGAGTTTATCCATGTGAGAAAGGTAAATCTCACCCTCGGGATCAGAATTGCAACCAGGAACTCGGCAGAGCCTCGTCCCTGGTTACAATTCTGACCCTCGGGTGAGATTTACCTATCTCACATGGATACTCATGATGGATACTTATAATCTCACATGAGGAAAATGCCTATCTCACATAAGCAGAAATGGGAGAAATCAAGTTGTTGCATGATGAGATACACACATATTTATAAATATGTGAAGAATAGTATACATCTTACAATAAATACTGAAAAGGTGATCCCTTGAAGGCAACAAACACGAACAAGAGAGAAAAGTAGCAGACTCGTTTTATTGAGTCTGTTCATAAGAATTATAAGCTGCAACAAATCCCACGCCTCCTAGCACAGGCTTAAGCGATATTCTACTTTAAAGCAACACAGAATGGGCTTGATGATCTCAAACGACCAGTAAATAATAACACTCATGATTTGTAGTCGGGGCGACTTTTTACGGCCGCCACACAGCACTAAACAAACGCTAATGTGAATGTCAATGAATATTGAAAACATGATTACTTGGAAGCAACAAACCCAAACAAGAGAGGTAACCGACTTAGAACTGTCAATAGGTAATATGGCCCACTGGGTATCTTAAATCGCGTTTAAGTGTACACAACCTCACTAGTATGCTGTCTTCAGCGATAAAATTGACAAGACAGTTAAAAGAAGAATAAAAGTACATCCCATCAAACATCTCTAACATCCAGAGAAATTAGGAAATGATACAAGTATATGATTTTATACAAACATATATAAAATCATAATTAGAAACACCTCAAGACCCTATCTTGAGCATAGTACGTATATTAATACAGGTTTAACTGTTTGTATTTTCTGTGCAATGGATAACAAAACTGTATATAGTTATTGGAAAGATGCAATGCACCACACACATTGATACAATGCCCGGACAACGCTTCATTTCATTGCCGCACAACTTTTTTGCAATCTATATAGTTTTATGTTTTACCACGGCAAAATATCATCGTTCCATCAGTACGGATACAAATGCCCATACATTACACAAAACATAGACACTTTTAGTTAACATATTAACATATCAACCAATATTTGACATGTAATGAACAGTTCCGTATTATAATTCGACACACTCATTTCCATCATGTTCGCATTAATGCATACTTGCATCTAGACGGCCGTTTACATTTGGGAATGTCCAAAAACAGATATAAAAGTTGAACTGAAAATGTAGCATTCAAGGACCACAGCCAACCACAAACACGCACAGGAACAAACACTCATTACAAAGATGAATAAAAGGGTTGGCAATAGGGCTATCGCTTTGGAAATGTAACTTTGCTTTGAGTATACAATTGTATGTAATTTTCGTTTTAAATGTCGGTTTTGGATGTCTGCATTCTGAGAGCGTTAAACTTCCGGTACGACCCTTGCATCTTCTTGTATATTTTGCTCCCGATTTTAGGCCGATGATATACATACGCATATAACTGAAGAGACTTCTGACGTAAGCCAATGTGGACCTGCGGACTGTATTCCAGATGGATAGAAAAACTCTATAAGAAAGTCGAACAGGAAAATGTAGCATTTTATAGATAGCTGTCAATCAAAGAAATACGCTTAAAACAGACAACAAGTACATGCATATAAATTATTCTAATCGTTCGGCAAAAAAAGAGAAAAATGGTTCAATAGAAACCACAATAAAACGCAATGGCACAGTAGGTCCAAAAGATAAAAAATAACATAACGAGTGGTGACGACAGTGTTACCGATTTGGAATGGTCAGTACAGACTAGCTTAAATGAATTTATGTCTACAGAACCTCGATATTTTCAGTTTTGCGACATTACAAAACACTAATATCTGGGCATCTTTAAATTAAATGTATTGTTATATGGCTCAATCTCGATTATAGTAGTAGTAGTAGTAGTAGTAGTAGTAGTAGTAGTAGTAGTAGTAGTGGTGATGGTGGTGGTGGTGGTAGTGGTGGTGGTGGTGTTGGTGGTGGTGCTGGTGGTGGCTGCGGCAGCAGCAGCAGCAGTAGTATTGGCTTCGGCGGAGGCGGCGGCGGCGGTGGTGGTGGTGGTGGTGGTGGTGGTTGGCAGCATCAGCAGCAGCAGTTTGTAGTAGTAGTAGTAATAGTAGTAGTAGCACCACCACCAGCAGCATTTTTATGTTCGTAATGTCATATATTGCCTTTCAATCATCTGTGTAATATTATAGGTTATTGAATTTGTATGGCTAAATATTACTTGGAACGAGTTGTTTGTGGCAAAGGACGACGAGCTTGCGAGTCGTCCTGCGCCAAAACAACGAGTTCAAAGTAATATTTAGCTATACAAATTCAATAACCTTTTTATTGTATACTTTCCTATTGTTTTTCGATCAATGTTAATTGTATGACTATTACTTTTCATTGTATTTTGTTATTTTATAGCTTTGATGGAATTCCTATCTTGTCATTCATTTTCATTTTGTGTGGATGATTATTTAGCGCAAAAAAGACATCGACGTCGGATGACGTCGTTAAAAAACATCAAGCGATTTTCTAAAGTTTGTTTACCATTCGATAACGTTAAAAACAGTGGGGTGAGCGACCATTTCAATTATTTTATAAATTTCTGCCATGAAAGGTTGAAAAGAAAACACGTATTTTTTTTTGTTGGCACTATAGGAAGGATTCCGTTATTTTATTTGAAAGTAGTTCCTTATTTCTATTTCGCGGCTATTAGCAAACACGAGAAAAAGTTCCGGTGCAATATCAATGTGTGCGATATCGTAGAATATTGCACACTTAGCTCAATGTAAACTAAACGGGACAATATGAAAGTATCCAATAATGTTTTATTACACCCCTCTTCACCACCCTCTCTGTTTTGTTTTTTTTGTCCTTTTTTCATTGTATTATCAAGTCCTTGTTTGCAGTACAGTGCGGACGTACGATGCCATTGCGTTTTAGACGCTGTGGTTTCTATAGGACCCTATATCTCATTTTTGTTTCTGTGCATGCTTTTAGTTGGCTGTGGTCCTTGAATGCTACATTTCCTGTTCGACTTGTATATCTACTTGTATAACATAGTTATACAGTTACATAAACAAGGCTATTCCAAAATATTCTGCTAAAAAACTCGATTGAACTGCCAATGTCGAGTGTAAACGTGAAAAAACTAGTGCTACATTAACTTATTTAATTTTGTTAATATGATCCACAATATGTATATACTAATTACCTTCTGATGTTTTTTCTGTAATATCCGTTACCCTGGCATCGCTTCCAGACACGTTCTCGAATATCTAGCCAGTCATACGACGCGTAGATTTTTTTTTTCCAATTAGCACTGACCAAAATATTTATAATAATCCTCTCATCATACTAAGCTGATGTACTAATGAATTGTTCATAAGTAAACACGATGTGGGCTGCCTTGTTGGTTAGAGATTAGATCATGGCGGGGATTTCTTTATTTACAATGTCCTGTTTTTATGGGATGACAGTAGGGTAAGTGTGAGGTTTGGTGCACCCTAGAACCGGTTTAAACCCACAGTGGCCTACTTTGCCACTGACCGTTCCAAGGCGGTAGCCCTATTGTCAACTCTTTTTGTGTTTGTGATGTCGTTTGCTTTTTATTATTACTTTTGCATTCTTGTTTGTCTGTTTGTATGTTTGTTTCAGTGTTTTGTGGTTGACTGTCCTCCTTGAATGCTACTTTCCCTGTCCGATCTTTTAATATTTCTTTTTACATAATTCAGCTAGAATACAACAGGGAAAAATTCATTGTTTTGTCACTATTTGATATTTTAAGAAGTGTCCATCAATAAAACGAACCAGACCCTATGATCCTATTGTTTATTGAGCTAGTTTGGTCTGGAAATCTTGACAAATCGGATAATGTGTTTTTGCATATTTTATCAACTGATTATTCGTAGTAGGCTTAAAGTAGCTACACAGCCAATAACAGCCACATTTTGCAACATATGGATATCGTTTTCTAAACCTACCGATGACGAGGAATATATGTAACTTGCATATTTTGTGAATCCAGCCTATATAGACACAATGAAAACGTTTTTTACCAGCCAAAGAAATATAAAAAGATCGGACAGGGAAAGTAGCATTCAAGGAGGACAGTAAACCACAAAACACAGAAACAAACACGCAAACAGACAAACAAGAAGGCAAAAGCAATAATAAATGCAAACGACATCACAAACACAAAAAGGGTTGACAATAGGGCTACCGCCTTGGAACGGTCAGTGGCAAAGTAGGCCACTGTGGGTTTAAACCGGTTCTAGGGTGCACCAAACCTCACACTTACCCTACTGTCATCCCATTAAAACAGGACAGTGTAAATAAAGAAATCCCCGCCATGATCTAATCTCTAACCAACAAGGCAGCATCAATAGGCAATATAAGTAAAACACAAATATGCTCGTGTAAATATAATACAAAAAAACAATAGCCTAGAAAGCCACAATGAAGGTACTCAATGACTTGGCAGAAGCCAGAGCAGTAAGAGAATACACCATTAAGGGCACGACAAGAAAGATCATGGACAAACATCAAACGCCACCGTCCCAATGGGTTTTAGGTAGGCGTCATCATAGGGTCCACAGCTTGTCCGGTCATCGTACAATTAAAGAGGAAAGCATAGTGGCGAACTGCAAGCCAAACCCAAAACTGGAGCGTGGTCTTAATCAAACCGAGACTGCAATATGTTTTGTATTTATCGTTTTAAGATTTTAAGAACCCCCTAATGAACCTATACCCTTAATCTGCACATATACATTGCTATAAGAGCTGAAGACCAGTATAGGGTTTTGATAAACGGTTTTGTAGTATAATTTTGTCGTTATTTGGCGGTTTAGTTTAAGCTACGTGTATATGAATAACTGATTTTGTAATTGAAGTTCGCTTTATTAAATGGTATGTATATGTAACAAGAAAAGCTATAATACATGTATTATAGCATGTAGAGTACGGACATATTTGAAAGGCAGTGAAAAGATGATATTGTTAGCATGACATATGAGCAAGAATTTGATATGTATTTATTTTAAAGTTGTGATTATCCCAGAACTAAGTTTGTACAGCTCAGTAAGTGTGCCAGGTTCCCCGCCAGGACTTGAACCTGGATCTCTTTTCTCGAAAGAAAAGCATGCTTCCTTACACTACAGAGATGTTCCCAACAGCACAGAGCGTACAAAAAATTAATCAGCCAACTTAAATTTAGATTAAACATGTTTTACTTTAAATTATGTATATTTACATAATACATTTTAGGCACTGATCTTAAAGTATGTCCTTTGTATGTGCCAGATGAAGCTGCAGGTTATGCTTATAAATTAATTCCAACACTTCATTAAAACGAAACCCTGTGAAAACAAGCAAATTCAGCGAAGTACAAGTCCACTATATGTGAAACCACCCATCGTAAAATAATGGATACTCCTCAGAAATAAGAAAGTTATAACCAACGTCAAGTTTCCGTGAAGAAAAAATCGAGTATTTAACCCATATAATGACCTTTAGTGTGACCTTGACCTTTATATTTTAGTATTGTAATGTGTTGTCATGATGAGTATATATTGAAAGTTATCGTGACGGACTCCAGATAAGCAATTTCTGTGAGACTTAAAATTGAAGAAATCAGCAAAAAAAAAAAGGGAGTGAAAACAGCATTGCAAATTAACAATTGCTAGTTTAATAAAGTCATATTTTGAAGTAAAAAGCAAAAACATAACATTTACTCTTTAAAGTAATCTGAATCAGCACTGCAGATTTATTTAGGAGGTAAAATATCGTTTGACATGGACGTTTGTCTGGAGCTCTGTAATTATAATAACAAGTCTTCACGAAAAACATTTTGAGCTACTAGCCCACAGGGCATATGACTTACAAAAATTGACTAGCCGAACACATTTCTACTGACCCGAATTTTTTAACTGTAATTTGAGTGTTATTTTTAGACAAAATTAATACGTATATTGTCACAGAAAGTTACATGTTCTCTAGAATAATATAAATAATTAAATAAAATAAAGAATTGATTGTTTTGACACTTTATTCTCAGTCACTGGGTATAAAAATTATGCGTTAGGTTTAATAAGTGTTGTTTTTTTGAGCCCCTAACGTCTGCATAATTTTTTTCTGCCGGGTTACGCTCTTTCGAAATAATGAAGAAAGCTCATCGTACATGGAGGTTACAAAATAGACCGGAAAAGATCTTCAGTTCATTATCAGTCGGGTTTACATTGCGATATTGATTCATACTAAATATTGCTCATTCGTCCCCAACGTCGTTCGTAAATACAGTTGAGGCCACGCGGATTACGACTAATAACACTCAACGCGGGGATTTTAACTCACCGCGGACACACTGATTTTGTCCCCGCGATCGTCGGACAGTCCACTCAACGCGGGGACAATAACTTTTGACCACCGCGACACAATCACCGAAAAACATGTGTTATTAATCGCATTAAAAGTTTGAAATATGTATTGCTTTCGAAATTTATTCATCGTATTTATCAGTTTTATTACGTTTTTTATTGATTCAAATGCCAAGACTATCTAATTCCTGAAAGACCTAAACTTTCAGTGACTTTCAAGCTAATAACATTATAGACAATCAGATGCTAAATAATTCAAAGTGTTTCAAAACAATACAGTGCAAGAATGAACAATATAATAACAATTATTGATTGGAACCATCTTGGAGACAGTTTCGTTTGCATGCCATCATTGAAGAGCTTCAAATCACCTCTCGTAAAGTGCTACCAACAGCAACAGCCTCTCATCCGATGATTTATGCCGTAACAGGCTCTACATTGTACAGATTCAGATCCCTGCTCTAATTTCCACCGCGTTCCCCCGCGAACCTATCACAGAGAATCCCCGCGATTGCTTTCTTTTGATACTAGATTTTGCAATCGCGGTGATTTTTACGGTCACGGAGAATCCCCGCGATATTTCGGGTGACAATCCGCGGTACGATCGCAGGGACTTGTGACTTCGATGGAAAAACGGCCGCGGGGATACTGCGAAGAAGTCGTAATCCGCGTGGCAGTAACTGTAGCAAATACAATTGAAAACCAGTCTGTTCTGAAACCGAGAGTTGTTTCCGGCGATGTATATGTATAAACAAAATAAAAAGCGTCTTTTAAATTAGTTTACAAGCTGTCGTTAATTTTTGTGTCTGATTTTATTTAGATTTATTTTGGCATTTTCGTCTTGTTTTTAACATGCCCGCCTGTAAAATTTACATGCCTGACATGATTTTTACTAACTGCGGGCTTCAGGCTACCGGCTAATTTCAAAGACTGACAAACTCATATGTTGTTTTTAATTGTCTTACAATAGCGAATAATACACTCGTTTGTTTTCAAAACATGAATATTTACTAACTCTGTCGGCCATTTTAAAGATAATGAAGCAGTGGTCAAGCCAGATTCCAACAAGAGGTCAATGACCTTGAAGATCTACTGATAGGTTTTTGATAGCTAGATCAGCATTTCTGTGAAGTTTCATGAAAATCCGTCAAGTAGTTTCAGAGCAGTAGTCGCTACAAGTTTTTACTAAATAACTCTATGTAAAGAAAGATGGACGCAAAGAATGCATAATCCAATACACCAAAATAAAATTAGAACTACTCAAAACTGAAAACTGAAAACAATATCAAACATGTGGTTTATAATTATTATAAATACCATCCATGCCTAACAGCACCTTTTTAAGATAACACTGGAATGCCCGTTTAACAGCTTTTTTTGCAATATTTTTTCTTTAGGTCTGTTTTTTTTTCCATAGCATGAATAAGGTCTGAAATGTGCAATCAGAAGTCATTTCCACTCTAAAAGGTTGCCTCCTATAACTCAATTTATATAAAGCCGCTATATTATGCTTTATTTTTATTTTAACGCGACAACATAATGACGTCAAACATAATGACGTCAAACATAGACGTCACGCCACATGCTATTCTATGTTTGACGTCATCTTACTATGACATCAAAATACCATAGCAACCAGTACTTAAACGGGACATTACCGATAGCAAAATCTCAATATAATGAAACAGTGCTTAGGCAAACCCAAGAATTACATCAATGGATAGTTTTTAAATGGCATAAAGCCCACCTCAAACTTAGAAAATCATACTAAAATTGCATATACCGACCGCAAGACACATGGGATCTCGAGATATTGCAAGTTAGATATCTCACGATAAGTTGCGATACATCTTGAGGAATTGTAAGATATATCTCAATATATTTTGAGATATCAATGACTCAAGACACATTGAGATATCTCAAAACAACTTAAGACATCTCAAGACAGTGATCTCCAGATAAATTGAGATATACATTGAGATTTCTGGGGATTAATTGAGATATCTCAATACAAATATCTTAATATAAAATGTGATATCTCAACATGGAGTATCTCAAGATAAATTAGACATACTGAGATATCTCAAGATACGATACGGTGCATCGTGGAGTATTACAATATACATATTTTACTGAGTTGTTCATAATCTGGGTTGGGATGTTCCCCGAGCAACTTCTTATGGGGTGTATCTGTCTCAACTTATTCGTTTTTCTAGAGCTTGTACTCGAGTTGAGGACTTTAATATTCGTAATCTTTGTATAACTAAACAGTTACTCAATCAGGGTTACCGTTACCATAAACTTCGTAAAACCTTTGCAAAATTTTATTATCGTAACCCTGATCTTCTTTCCAAATATAAATGTAATTTAAGGACTCTTCTGCGACAAGGACTATCACAACCTGACTTCTATGGTGATGTGATTTATAAACTTCGTAAGATTCTTGGTCATGATCACTTTCATACTATCTTTGTTAAACTTGTTAAAAAGTTTATCAAAAGAGGTTATGACCCTATCATTTTGCAACGTACTGCATGCTTGGTGGTGGACCCTTTTACAGTTCGCCACTATGCTTTCCTCTTTAATTGTACGATGACCGGACAGGCTGTGGACCCTGTGATGACGCCTACCTAAAGCCTATTGGGACGGTGGCGTTTGATGTTTGTCCATGATCTTTCTTGTCGTGCCCTTAATGGTTTATTCTCTTACTGCTCTGGCTTCTGCAAAGTCACTGAGTACCTTCATTGTGGCTTTCTAGGCTATTGTTTTTTTGTATTATATTTACACGAGCATATTTGTGTTTTACTTATATTGCCTATTGATGCTGCCTTGTTGATTAGAGATTAGATCATGGCGGGGATTTCTTTATTTACACTGTCCTGTTTTAATGGGATGACGGTAGGGTAAGTGTGAGGTTTGGTGCACCCTAGAACCGGTTTAAACCCCCAGTGGCCAACTTTGCCACTGACCGTTCCAAGGCGGTAGCCCTATTGTCAACCCTTTTGTGTTTGTGATGTCGTTTGCATTTTTTATTACTTTTGTCTTTTCGTTTGTCTGTTTGCGTGTTTGTTTTTGTGTTTTGTGGTTGACTGTCGTCCTTGAATGCTGCTTTCCCTGTCCGATATTTTTATCCTTTTTTTTCCGTAGCAATGCGTGTTTGCCTTATCGACAAATTACATTCTAACCGAAGTAGTTCTCTTCGCAAACAAACCGAAAGGTAACAAACTTTGAAAATATGTTGAAATACAGACAAAAAATACTTCATTTGACTGTTTTAGTAAACGAAGGTTGGACCCTTAAGGGTGCACTCCACAGTTTAATGTACAGTTCTCAATAATCAAACCCATGACAAGCCCTTAGCCTGAATTCTTGAGCAAAAATAAATCACATCAGCATTGTGTCATACATTTCTTAGAAGACAATAAAATTACCCATGTTTCCATACCAAATACAAGTATCAAAAAGCATTTTCTGTACACATTTAGTCCCATTTCTTTAAGATTACCCCACCCCTCAAAACATGCTTAAAAAGCAATTTTAGCAATATTTCAAATGTCAATAAATAAAAAAGATGAATTTTCCTAAGCATAGCAGTGTCATGTCTGCACTCATAATGCTCCTCCATATCAGGAAATGCTAAGTTTTACATTACTTTCTCCGGCGTTTTAAAAAGTTATTCAATGCTGATCTCCCCATGAGTGAAAATCAGCCATTTTACCTACTTTTTGGAAGTTTTTGCTAGTTGATCATTTTTCAAATTATAGCCTCCAATAAACCCAAAGAATGCATATTCCAATACACCAAAATAAACTTGTAAGTACTCAAAACTGAGAACAACATCAAACATGTGCTTCATAATTATTCTAAATACCATCCATGGACCTAAAAGATGCTTAGTTGATGTCTTTCTGATTTACACCATGGACATTCGTGCGAAATTAAGGAGTGCCCCCTCAGGACAAATGTTTGTATTTACAATCAAGCGTTCAAGATGATCAAGACTAGCTCTGATAAACAATAATCAGAGTTTGTGTCCATTTAGTTAAAATTTACGGATTACGATGTCGCATGCATATGTGTCACAAACTGAATTGTTTTCTACGTTTGTATGCGCGATCAGCGTGCATTAGGTTTACAAAAAAGCACAATCTCATAGAAAATGGTGCGGATCCCGCGTCCTAAAATGGACAGTGCATGTTGATCGAATGCAATATTATTCTGGTCTTCGTTTCATATTTAGTGAAAAATACTAGTTATTCGATAATTACATAGACACGTTATTAATGTCTATGACTAATCGTAGGATACATACATTTCCGTTGATTTCTGTCGTCAGTAAAACAATCACAATTTAAACAGACTTGCGCTTAATACCAAACACATTCCTTTATTTTATAAACCAATGCAGTTTCGAAATGTTTGTGTCAGACATGAATAATAGGTTACTTATAGAGAAAGTGTTTACAATCAATACTCATGTGACTGACTACATCAGGGGTCTCGCAATTAGGCGAAGTCGCTTTAAACTTCGCTCTATTTTGACTGACTTCGTTTTTTATCCATGTTGGGCGAAATTTGAGTCGTCGGCAATAAGCAAAACTGCGAACTTCTGTGTGTTTTATTGACGGGTAATTATTTTGTCAGCAAGTTTCATTTCAAGGTGCTTTGAATAATGATTTAATTGATTGATTTCTTTTTATATATCGGAAATGTGTCATGTTTCTAAGACCAAGACAAAAAAAAATCCATTCACAACATCTCATTTACTGCTTAATCAGCATTACTTAAATGTATATCGAATGTCACCATACCATATTGGTTATGTCCTACTAGTGTGACCTCATTCCAAAATTGTTCGGCAATCTGATCCTAGTGATGTACTCGAGATACTGAGAATGTCATAATGCAGAACATAATGACGTCAGTAGTTCAATCGCATCCGACTTCCGAAAATGACAGATACTTAATTCGGGAATGTTGACTGGATATCCAGACAAGATCAGACAAATGATGAGTATATTTAAATGGCATTTTGGTGACTTTTGACTTCGATATCTCCGCGGGTTGACTACAGATCGTACAGGGCACGAAAATTCGTCCGCTCGTATTGACGAGTGATTGTCGAATCTGGACGAGTGAAATCCATGAATCGGTCAGCCGAGAGGACGAGTAACATTTCAGTAGAAAACAACAACAAAGAAAATAGTTCTTACATAGTTTATTAAGCGATTAAATGCAGTAAATAGTCGCAACTCTGTTTAATCAGCGATAAAATGCAATTTAAGTCAACCGGATATTGGGAAATTGACGCATTTCCGCTTTGCGACATTCTAAAATGGGGGTCCCTTTCTAATTTCACGGAGCGCAAATGTTACGGTATTTGATGTTATACAAATAACACTTTCACGGGGGAATCTTGAAGGGCACTAGTCAGCTTTTAGGTGACTGGGGCCAGGGCCTTCAGGAAGGGGAATTACAAAAAGTATGCTGTTTTCCTGTGTTGTAGTTGAACATTTTCTAATAATTATTAAAAAAAATAATTAAGAAGGGATTTTTTCACAGGAAAAGTGGGAAATATATACCATGCCAGAGTAACATCAGACTGTAGTGAACTATAGAATATAAATATGAATATAGTCATCTGTAATACTGGTAAAAGTTTCATAATTTTCTATGATTTATATAAAGAAAAAAACAACACGTTATGATGTTTCCCTTTGTTTTATTTATATATAATAGTGTTAAAAGATGGTATCTGACTACTTTGACTTATAAACTTTTACAGTCAGAGAAGGAAGAGTAAACATCCTATAAGGACGAGTAACATGTCAATGGCACTTGTCCTACAGGACGAGTATACAGTAAAATATATTTCGTCCCCTGTCGTAGGAAGAGTGCAGGTATTGTCAGATAGGAAATTTATTATTGCACGCGATAGTGTACAAGGTGTATGTATTTGATACATTTGTAAACATCTACTTCACATCAGAAAATATCACTAAAATGTCCCCTTACAGTCCTCATAAATGAGTATAACAACAGTTCTATAAAGGTAATTCATAATTTCGATAGAGCATCATCAAAAAAAACTGACCAATCAGTGACCAGAAATAAGAGCATACCAATACATTCTGGTAGGTGATAAACTCGGTGTTTATCCTTGATGTTCAACCAGTGTATTAGGCAGAAATTCAAGAACTGGGTGTGCAAATATGCAAACAGGGTGTGCAAAATACGTTGCTAACACGCGACAATTCGCGGCAAGTGGGTGTCTCTGGGGTAATTTATTTTTACAGATAAAGGTGACAAAATACATTTTAGGTCATATTTCTTCTATAAATGTAAACAAAACATGACAATATTGAGAAAGTAAGAATTTGGAAGTGTTGCTGAGCAACAAAAAATTACCCCACCAACTCCCGCAAACATTGGCCGCGATTTTTCTAAAACGGCCGTGAAAAAGACGGCTGCGCGGTGGGCTGGCTAATACACTGTGTTCAACCAAGTTTATTGTTAACATTAAGGTATCTTCAGTGTGGTTCTTTTAAAACCCTGCATATTTCATGCACATTCATGCAAACTGATTAAATACATGTATCTTTCAAAATCAAAATCTTGAAACTTATCGTCTTTTTACTCTGCCAAAGATTCTTATTTTTCTATAGAACCTAACGATAAAAACCGAGTAACACACATTTTATCAAATCGTGAACGCTCGGCCAATCCCGTCATTCTTCGGGATCCCGCCTCGTGTGTATCACGGCGCTTCGGTATGTTCAAAATCTTTACATTCTGTTAGCCGGAAGGCAACGGCACAGGAAATAGTGCACTGTTGCTAAGCTGTTGCTACATAAACATTATGACCGCTTGCCACACGTGTTGATGTATGATTTGCGTTGCATGCTTGTTATTTACGATGCAGATGAATGTTTTATCACTGCTTTCACGTAAATGAACTATAGATGGAGCAATCGGCTAAATGACATTGCAAAATGTTGAGGATAACTTTGAATGCAAATTCGTTTTGGCGGGAATCTGAAACGCGTCACGCTAGTATGATGTAACCAATAAATATATATATTTAGCTCAAAAACAATTTTTTCCACTATTTAACATGGACTGCACCAAATTTAAATAAATGGGAACGATTTAAATAAATTGACACTAAATAAATGCTCTCGATTTAAAGTATATCCTTACGATTTAGATTATTATATCCTCGCGATTTAAATATATGATTTTATCCATACGATTTAAATAAATGGTTTTGATTATTCGTTTGTGATCTAAATAAGTCGACCTTCGTTATAGTATAAATGTGCAACAATTTAATTAAATTCACTATAATTAAATAAATCGACACCATTTAAACAAATTAACACCATTTAAACAAATCCTCTATGAGCATAAATAGAAATATTTCAATATAATTACATATATTCTAATGATTTAAATCGCATGGATATATTTTAATCGTGACGATATATTTTAAATCTTAAGGATATACTTTAAATCAAGAGGATTTATTTAAATTATTAAGTGTCAATTTATTTAAATCATGTCGATTTATTTAAATATGGTGCAGTCCATTATGTTAAATAGTGAAAAAACAACATGTTTTTGAGCTAAATAGTTTTGTTACACACGGCACCCTATAACAAGTTGGAATAATTGTTGTCATTATTCATTTTGAACAAACTGACTAAAATAAATATGATCTTATCATTGAATGGGGTGTTGCCATGAATAATTTATACAAAATAAATACTGTAAATTAAACTTCTAATCCCTAACTTACAAAGTTGACATTTAGGCAATACAATAAAAAATCCTATCCTGATTTGTGTAAAAAGCAAATCCTCATGTACATGGAAATGTCAAGTGTTGTCTCTTACTCTCTTTCCAAATTACTCCCATTTCATGGAGATGTCGATCGCTGTCTGTCATTTCTGCATTTAACGCACATTTTATGGAGATGTCGACCGCTGTCATTTCTGCATTAGGCTACTCACATTTTATGAAGATGTCGACCACTGTCATTTCTGCATTACTCTTATTTTCATGGAGATGTCGACCACTGTCATTTCTGCATTACTCACATTTTATGGAAATGTCGACTGCTGTCATTTCTGCATTACTCTCATTTTCATGCAGATGTCGACCGCTGTCATTTCTGCATTACTCCCATTTGATGGAGATGTCAACCGCAGTAATTTCTGCATTACTCCCATTATCATGATGATGTCAACCGCTGTCATTTCTGCATTACTCTCATTTTCATGGAGATGTCCAGCACTGTCATTATGCATTACTCGCATTTTCATGGAGATGTCGACCGCTGTCATTTCTGCATTACTCCCATTTTATGGAGATGTCGACTGCTGTCATTATTGCATTACTCCCATTATCATGGAGATGTCGACCGCTGTCATTTCTGCATTACTCTCATTTTCATGGAGACGTCGACTGCTGTAATTTCTGCATTACTCCCTTTTTATGGAGATGTCGACCGCTGTCATTCCTGTATTACTCTCATTTTCACGGAGATGTCGAGCGCTGCCATTCCTGCATACATCCCATTATTATTGAGATGTCGACCGCTGTCATTTCTGCATTACTCCCATTTTCATGGAGATGTCGAGCGCTGCCATTTCTGCATTACTCCCATTTTATGGAGATGTCGACCGCTGTCATTCCTGCATTACTCTCATTTTCATGGAGATGTCGAGCGCTGCCATTCCTGCATAAATCCCATTATTATGGAGATGTCGACCACTGTCATTTCTGCATTACTCCCATTTTCATGGAGATGTCGAGTGGTGTCATTTTTTTATTACTCCCATTTTATGGAGATGTCGCCTGCTGTCATTTCTGCATTACTCTCATTTTCATGGAGATGTCGAGCGCTGCCATTTCTGCATTACTCTCGTTTTCATGGAGACTTCTCTGCATTACTCTCATTTTCACAGAGATGACGAGCGCATTTCTGCATCTCTCCCATTTTTATGGAGATGTCGAGCGCTGTCGTTGCGCATTACTCTCACTTTTACAGAGATGTCGACCGCTGTTATTCCTGCATTACAGTCATTTCATAGAGATGTCGAGCTCTGTCATTTCTACAGTACTCTTATTTTTATGGAGATGTCGAGCGCTGTCATTTCTGTATTACTCCCATTTTTATGGAGATGCCGAGCGCTGTCATTTCTGCGTTAGTCCAATAGGCATTTGGTGCCTGGATATCTTAAATTAGAATCAGCACCAGACCCTTAGGACAGACCGACAAACATAAATATAAACATTTACGAATGGAGGTAAGGTTATGGGTCTGATGATGGTCTGGGGCGGATTCCTAAAGTTCCAGACGACTGTTACCTAACCAGATGAAAAATGCAAAACTGGCTATTTCCGACATATAAAAATAAAACTGTTATATACTTACAATCCTCTTCAGAATATTCACTCAAATAAACTCATTCAAATTCATTGTTTTAAATTGTTAGTTTCATTGAAAAATAGTACACTGTTGATAACACACCATTGCCTATATAGACACATGATAATGGTTATTTATGCAAATATACCAGAGTTTCTTGAACACATGTGTTTCTAATAGAATAATCTCTGCAGGATACTGCATCATACTGCATCAGATCAACGGAAATTGCATACTACCTGGTAATAATAATTAACTGACCCAGTCAGCAAGATTATCCAGCTTTTCCCCCAATCTATCATAAATTGTGTTTCTACATGACTGTAAACTTGTATTATATTATTCTGATATTAAGCATTAATTATCTTTGTCATTTTTTTGACTTTTAAATACATGTTATTTAAAGTATTGTGCTTAAATTTCAAAGTAGATTATATATTTGTTGAATTTGAAGATAGTTCCTATATAATAAATCACTATGACTTAAACTATTAAATTGACTGGTCATCATGGTCATGTTAATGCAAAGTAATATTGATATCATTTTGCACTTGGGACACAATTTTAATTGTTCTGGTTTTAAATGTTGGAGTTATCATGATGTTTGGTATTTAAAAATGTTCTTGCAACACAATAATACATATTTTGGCTTTTTCTGAAAAAATAATTGAATTGAATTGAATGTTGTTTAACGGCTCATCAACACAGTATAGGTTATTTAGAGCCGCCCCAGAGAGAGGAGAAGGATACATAGGAATACGGGAACCGTGCCCTACTCTTATATCAGATAGATTCCTATGGTTCTTTAACGTGCTCGGAGGATAGACCGATACACGGGACCGTCCCCATGCGATGGACAAGGCTAAGGGAAAGTGTCTTGCCCAAGAACACACCGACGAAACTCAGTGGCACCATGGAGGATTGAACCCGGGGCCTCCGGTTACAAATCCGCCGTGCTACCGACTGAAAAAATAAGGTTCCACTAAAAGTTTTATACTTGGCAAAATAACTTCTTCAAGTGGTCCTTTGACATAAAATCCACATTTTACTGGAGTACATTTTACTTGAGTACATTTTACTTGAGTAATAATTAAGTAACATAGAAGAAATATCAAAAATCTCTGTAAAGTTTAAGCTTTGTGGTGAAGTTTTGGCGAACGGAGATAAAGCAGATCAGAATGGAAAAGTTTGTCGTGATCTTATGGCGAATAAAGAAACGGCAAATCTGAATGGAAAAGTTTGTGGCGATGTTACGGCGTGCAATAAAAAAGTAAATCGGAATGGTAAAGTTTGTCGCAATGTTGTGGCGAACAAAAAAACTGCAAGTAAGTTTGTGCTGATGTTTGGCGAACGTTCCAAATAAATAAATGTTTCTGGCGAACTTCTGGCGAATGTATAACTTTTTAGGGAGTTTGCGGCAAATTCGCCAAAGATTACCATGGTGTTTGCGGGAACATCACCGCTAGTGGCGAACATTGGCGAACAATTAAGAATTGTTCTTGCAAACAAAATTGTTTGCTGCAACTCTCTCATTTTGGGCAAAATGTACGATTTGATAAATTTCCATACATTATATACCTTAATTATAATTATAACCTCTCAGACCCACAACAGACAAACATTGCATAGTTTTTCCTTTTCTTCACATTTTCAGACGAATTTTGCCTTCTGATTGGGACAGATTCCTCCTAAATTTAGGGGAAAATAATAGTCAACTTTACAGTTTGGTTTAAACATATTTTATTGCATTTTTTTTTAACAAAGTATGCAAATGGGTCGGGCCACAAGTTCTTACAACATTAGTTACGGCCCTTCCCAATACAATTTAAATTACAAAGAGCAATTTTAATGTTATGGCTATAGTAAACATATTAAGTAACAATGAATACAGAAACTAAATGAATTAAAGTTTACAAATGTAGACGTAAACAGTTGTCACAATAGTTGGGTGAAAGAAAAGAAAAAAGAAAAAAGAAAAGAAGGAGGAGAAGACGACAGAATATGTTTAATAAGAGTACATAGGGTCAGTCCGAACACACTGCTGAGTTGTTTTAATACACTAGCTAAAACGCCTGGTGTCTCTTATATATGTTTGCACAGCTAAAAAAACAATTTCATTTTCTTTATCACTAAAATGTGTATTGCCAATACACAATTTGTCAACGTTCAACGGATGGAAGAGTCTGGTTGATATAAACAGGTCACGCCTCTGTTCAGTAAATCGACAACATTTAAAAAGAAAATGTTCAGCATCTTCTTTGTCATGTCCACAGTCGCATGTTGGTGATAATCGTAAATGGTTCAAATACAAATCACCATTAAGGTTGCTGCATAAGTTTCGAATGCGAGCATGAATTACAGCATTTACAGTTGGGAACAGGCCTGTAAGGAAGACGCCTTTTACAGGCCTTTATTATATAACGAGGCGTCTGTATGACAGGACATACAATCAAATTGCCCTTGAAATGCATATTTAGACATTAGACTAATACAAAAAACACACGTACGACGTCGTGCACAACTACTTAGAGAAACAAAACTTTGCGGCGCATGAAATGTTTACCTGTGTTGTAAATACATATAGACACTCCACAACATCCCTATCACATAAGCCCCGTAATGGTGTGTGACAAGTTCTCAACACTGCCCACAGCCATAGCTACACATTCATGAACTTGTGGACAGCCCCTTGAAACATGACCTACTTCTCCACCAAAACCATCATATGCCATATTACCTACCAAAACTTATCTACGGTACTTACCTTCGCCCAAAAATATTTTCGCCCACGATTTTGCAATGATTACAATGGCTTGAAATGTCCAATGCAACGTATAACGTCGACCTACTGTACACCAGGATCCGTCTATGTCATCAAAGCAAAATGGCGTTCGTTAAACCGTAATACATAGCCTGCTGCTCATGTGCGTCGGAAATAAACCGGAACTCAACAGTGGTTTTATTATTACCAAAAATATACAGACGTTAATGGAGCTACTTATGTAATGGCCAACTATTACGTCTCGTTCATGTATCTACATCCATTACTGATTTTCCATACTAGAAAATGATACCAATATGAACGACATATCAATTAATTTTGATGATTTAAATATTTAAATCCCCGCCGAGTTGTCGAGTTTTCAGACGAACATCGTGTTACGAGTTAAATGTAACAAGAAAGGAAGCAAAACCAACAACACAAACTTATAATTAACAAATTTATTTACATAAAATATTCACTTACAGAATACACAATTCCAGTTTTTCATTAATATCCAATTTTTGATGTAAGTCCAAATAAAATTATCCAACGTTTCTTTAATTCACATTAGCAAGTGTCTTTTTAATCCAAAACAATAAGTGTCTTTTTAATCCAAAACAATAAGTGTAGTGTTAATCCAAAACAGTAAGTGTCTCTTTAATCCAAATGTTAGTTGTCCAAATATTCAATTTCACTGTTATTATGAATGAGCACACTAATAAGTAAATTTATGTTAAATTTTAACATTTGACACATTTACTAACGTTTGTGTTATGAATAACTTTTTTCTTGTATTTATATATACACAAGGATCTTTGTGTTTTACTTATATTGCCTATTAATGCTGACTTGTTGGTTAGACAATAGTTCATGGCGGGGATTTCTTTATTTACACTGTCCCGTTTTATTGGGTTGACCGTAGGGGTAAGTGTGAGGTTTGATGCACCCTAGAGCCTGGTTTAAACCCCCAACGGCCTTTTTTGCCACTGACCGTTCCAATGCGGTAGCCCTATTGTCAACCCTTTTATGTTTGTGATGTCTTATTTGGCATTTTATTCATCTTTAAAGTTGTTCTTTGTTTCTTTGTGTGTTTGTGGTTGACTGTCGTCCTTGAATGCTACTTTTCCTGTTCGATTTTCTAGACGAGAACTATTGTATATATAGTATATTAGTCTAATTAAAGCAGTGTCCCAATGAGAAATGCTTATTAATAAGTGCTGACAATTCTCAAGTTTTTGCGTCTGTGTGATCAAGATCAAGATCATCTTGTAAGAATTATCCAATGAAATGACTCCGGATTGGTTACGTGATAGGATTCATGCAACCAATATTTATTTGGGAGTATTTAATAATAAACTAAAATTGAATTTGACCAATAATCGATAAATACGACTAAATAGGAAAATTTCAATTGACTTTGCAGTTTATTAAGCACTATTGACGCTACTATTCACAGCATTTAGGTCTTGCGTGAGTATCAGAAGTATAAATACTATTAAATTATGTAGTTTCTCGTTTGATGCCGTTGCCAAATGGTTACAGCTCCCGACTTCTATGCAGAAGATCCGAGTTCATTTCCCTAAGTTTTTGTGTTTTTTTCTCTTCATTGCAATAATAAGTAAACTATTTGATGGAATTATTAAATATGGAATTATTAAATATTAATTTAAGGAGTATTCGGGACTGGATCACTATAAACCAATAACTAAAAATCTTAATCGGGCTCCAGTTTCCATCATTTTTGACAATACATGTAACTTATATATTATTAGAATTGGATTCTTGTTTTCCATCACTAAGTACGAATTTAATACGTAGTTTATAATAACAAAAATAGCTGTCGGAGAACAGCGCAGCTTGACTATTCGATTTTTCTGACATTGAATAATCAATTATATAGCCAGTATATAAAAAAGATAAAAATATCGGACAGGGAAAGCAGGATTCATGGACGACAGACAACCACAAAACACAAAAACAAACACGCAAACAGACAAACGAGAAGGCAAAAGTAATAAAATATGCAAAAGACATCACAAACACAAAAGGGTTGACAATAGGGCTACCGCCTTGGAACGGTCAGTGGCAACAAAGGCCACTGTGGGTTGAAACCGGTTCCAGTGTGCACCAAATCTCACACTTACCCTACTTCATCCCATTAAAACAGGACAGTATAAATAAAGAAATCCCCGCCATGATAGTATCTCTAACCAACAAGGCAGCATCAATAGGCAATATAAGTAAAAAACACAAATATGCTCGTGTAAATATAATACAAAAAAAACAATAGCCTAGAAAGCCACAATAAACATCCCAGTACGTGCAATCATCTTATTGGATTTTTACACATTTATTCAATTGGTCGTAATAAGGTATCCCGCCTACGATATACTGAGTAAGATCATATTATATCTGTTATTCTAGACGATCATCCTAAATTGTAGAATATTGGTCATTTACTATTAAATGTGACATACTTCTACCACTTGTTATTAAACTATTATTATTTCTTATTAAAGGGCTTGGTAGTGTTACATCCTCAATTAAACAGTTTGCAATTTTAAGTTTATTACTCAAACTGGATAAACCCCCATTTAGGCAATGCCTTTTTCATTTTAGTACTATTACTAGTGTTTAGAAATATAGCGATTATTTAGCGAGATTATGCGACGTATTGAGCTTGGCCGGTGGTGCTGAACGGCTAAACACTAAAACAGGGTGATGCCCGGATGGTATAATCAGTTTGTGTTATATGGCAATATGATATTTAAGTCTGATTGATTATTATTGGATACACATGGAGTTTGTTTACTGTGTATTGTTGGATAAAGTGAAGGAAGTTTTGGAATGGTGTTGTTTGTCATGGTATTGCCATTTTGTGTTTACATAATTTTGACTATTGGGGGCGTAGTAGATTTGGGCGTTATTGTTTTTGACCTGTTCAGCTGCAGTTGTAGTCGTTAGTGTAAGCAACAGGGAAAGTAGTGCTGAACGGCTGAACACTATAACAGGGTGATTCACGGATGGTATAATAAGTTTGTGTTATATGGCAATATGATTTTTTTGTTTGTTAGATTAGTATTGTAGTATTGGATACGCATGGAGTTTGTTTACTGTGTATTGATGGATAAAGTGATCGAAATTTTATTTTGTTCGTTTCCCCTATGTCACAGGACTAGAAAAATGTGCAGCCAGACCGGGGCTCGAACCCGGGACCTTCGGACTACCGTTCCGATGCTCTACCGACTGAGCTAACCGGTCAGACAATGCAACATCAATCTACCTGTTAGATATCCATAACCGTGACACACTCCCCCTACAGACTGAAATTCGTCCTCGAATTTCCATGGGTACAGAGAATCATGTGAATGTTTCTCGAAGTTTACTCAGTCACGGTCCCCCGTTGGGCGCCAAATGTCACAGGACTAGAAAAATGTGCAGCCAGACCGGGGCTCGAACCCGGGACCTTCGGACTACCGTTCCGATGCTCTACCGACTGAGCTAGCCGGCCGGACAATGCAACATCAATCTACCTGTTAGATATCCATAAACCGTGACACACTCCCCCTACAGACTGAATTCGACCTCGAATTTCCATGGGTACAGAGAATCATTTGCATGTTTCTCGAAGTTTACTCAGTCACGGCCCCACGTTGGGCGCCAAATGTCACAGGACTAGAAAAATGTGCAGCCAGACCGGGGCTCGAACCCGGGACCTTCGGACTACCGTTCCGATGCTCTACCGACTGAGCTAACCGGCCAGACAATGCAACATCAATCTACCTGTTAGATATCCATAACCGTGACACCTATATTATTCTATTGTAATTGGAAGACCATAACCACAGTGGCAGATCCGGAATGAACACAGGACTTCACGATCCTAAGTCAAGCATATTAATCTCTGAACCACAGAGCTCCATTAGTCATACCAATATCTTTAATCTAAGTCATTTGATATGATCTACTAGATTTACTATTCATAATCTGTTGAGTATTATACCTAGTCAAGAATTGTTACATTCGTTATATATTATATCAACTTGTTGATGATATTGATATTTTAGCATTTCCTAAAGAGAGTATTAAAAGACGGAAACGTTCACACGAGTAGTTCAATTATTTATCTTTCTGGTTATTTTAATATGAAATTGTTTTTTTATACAGCGTTTTATTTATTTACAAGTATACTATCGGAGTTCATTTTATTGAACACTTTAACCAGGCTACGGCTACAATGTGCTGGTACGCTACCACTTGAACCACCAGCGCGTTTCATTTATTGGCGGCAGAGCGGTGAGATCTGTTTAAATCAACCGATCTAGAGATACGAACTTGAACGTTATTTTTACAACTCGAGTCAACAATTTGCCTCGCAGAAGACAGCGGAGCGACAAACAGTCATCAATTATGGCGATATGTCGGTGGCCAGTAATGACCACGAGGTTGTTTTCTCTACACAGGCCATAAACATTCCTTCAGCGACAATGATCAACCGAGATGATACAACAGGCGAAGTCAACCAGATCATCGGGGATACAGAGTAAGCTCCGAGAGGTTACCATGATCGGCAACTGCCTAATCATAAGGACGACAGTCATCGCCAAACAGATTACATTTTTGAGGATGATGCAGACATTCACATAGAATCAGGTCCTCATAGTCTTAGTAGTAGACCTAGTATTACATTTCAGCATGATAGCGTAGATACCGGGTGTTAGTCAAAAATATCAAATTGTAAATCTACTGAGTCATGTAGTTTCAGCTTTACCGGATTTAATGAGCAACATGGTACCTAGTACCAATCATAGCTTAAATGCAGACAGCCAGCAGGCAGGTAATGATTCCCACTCTATGACAGCATCTACAAATCCTACTCCAAGCAGTACACGATCAAAAACAAGAAATGAGTACAACCACTTCGGTGAGGGCTCGAGTAATCATAAACAACACAGGTCACAAGATGGAACGCGACAAACTGATTATGAGAACAACATCCAATACAGGCCTTTTAGTGAAAGCAACATTGCGACTGGTTTATCCCGTATAAGGGACAACAACAACATTAATTCCACATCAATGAATCGTGAGTCCCAAAATAGGTTTGAATTTTATGACACCGTGCAAAAATATGCCTACAGCTCAATTGAGATGACTGATTCTTATCCTAGATCAACAGAAAGTAGAAACTCCATGTACACTTACAATAACCGGTATCCAGAAGCAGGACCCCATCATCAACAGCCCCCTCATTTTGCTGCAAATTATCAACAACATAGAAATACAAATTTGGACAGGAGTCAAAATTCAACATATAGACAATTTTCATGGTCATCATGTGAAGCTGCCAGCATTCAACGGAAAAGATAGTGTGGATCAACAGGTTTGAGGCAATCGCAGCTAGACAACACTGGGATGAGAAAGTCATGTTAGATCAGCTTTTACCACAGATCCAAGGTGAAGCAGGAGAGTTTGTTTTCACTCAGCTTTCAAAACCAGTATTGTCGAGATATCCAGCACTAGTTGGGGAGCTAAACAGTCGTTACAGAAAGATAGAAACATCAAAGACTTTTGCAGCAAAATATCTCCGAAGAATCCAGAAGATTGGTGAAAAGGCAGAAGAATTTGCGACTGATTTAAAACGATGATACGATAGGGCACACCAAGATAGAGACAATGGCACAAGACAGGAAGAACTAGTGAGAAAGTTTCTAGATGGTTTCGAGACGACAAAGCAAGATTCGAGGTTGAGTATCACAAAGAACCTGATAATATTGATGATGCAGTCTACCATGCAGTAAACTTTATTCAGACAAGGAGGCGCAGTTCTCAAGACGTTTACGTAGAGAAGAAAGCGAAGAAGTATGCGCGAAGGACAAAGATTGACGAGCATTGTAGTAGTGAAGAAGACAGCATAGACGATAGCGAGACAGAGGAGGTTGAATATGCATGTAGAGTAACAGTAAAGGACAAAGTACGTCACAAATCAAAACTACCTGACAAAGAGATGCCATTAAGCAGAAGGAAACCGAGACCCCAGGATGTGCAGAAATTGAGAGTAACAAACAAACAGCTATTAGAAACGATAGAAGAGCTAACACAGGCTAATCAACAGAATAAATACATTACAATGTCATTAAGAAATCAAGAATCCAAGTGAGATACTAATAGCAGACTTACATGTTACAACTGTCAAGAGAAAGGACACTATGCCAGAGAGTGTCCAAACAAAAGGGAACAGGCATCTGGTTATAGATACACGCAACATAATAAAAGAGGGCACCATGAGCCCATTAATTCCATGTATACAACACTAATACAAGCCATTTAAACTAGAACGGGCTTATTCTCAAGGCCAGAGGGAGGCCCATCCTATCGAACCAGGCCAAAGCGAATTTAAATATTTGAAATATGTTAAGAGGAGCGAGACATTAGCTGGCGGAGTGTATGTCCAGGGTTTCATTCAAGGTTAACGGGAACTATTTACAGCAGATGATGGCGCATCTAAAACAGTCCTATCAAAGAAAGTGTACGACAAACTCAATGAAGATAAGCGTCCAACATTAACTAGGTCAGCTAGGTTAGTAGGCGCTGGGGTAGCATCACTTAACGAATATGGTAAAGGCGTTTTTTAAATAACAATGGGAGCATTAAGCACCAATGAAGAAATCATAGTCGCCGATATAGACGATGAAGGCCTACTGGGCGTAGATATATTACAAAATGGAAGCGGAGGACCCGGAGATAGTCTGTTGAGTAAAGGGGTACTTTTACTTGACGAGCACGAAATACTTTTAATTCAAGTTGGTCTTCAGGGAAAACTTAGAAAAGTAACAACGGCTGATCACTTCGAAGCGACGATAGACGTATATGTTGAACGCAGGGAATATGACGATTGGTGTGAATGTTTCAACTATGTTATAGAACCAACCGAACATTTCCGCGACAAATATGCCCTGCAGATGGCGAACGTTCTCGTAGCCGGTCAGGCGGAACTAATTGAGACAATTCAGTCAATAATCACCAATCGAGAACAAGCAAATAACTGCACAATACGCGTGCAATCAGTACTGTTATTCATTCGATCTTTGGAGATCGCTGAGCCCGATACTTATAGTTAGTTATCGGTGGTACATTTTCAATTTCTTTTGTTTTCTTACTTAATTTTTGATTCGGTGGTTCCACTACTCCGGCCGAAGAAGGCTAACTCCATGTCCACCGCCATATGCATGCCATCTTCGGGATGGTTAAAATTTTGTGCTGTTGATTTTATGAATATTGAGTTCTGCTCAACCCGGGGCTAGTGGGCGTGAGCGGTAGCTAGCATATTTCACTACCACTCATGAACAGTCTCAATCAAACCGAGACTGCAATATTTCGTATGTGCCGTGCTCGGCCATTTCCAAAGGTCCATTATCATACTCTTTTTTTAAGTTTGAAAACTTGAGTGTTACATCAAAGCAACTGTTAACAACCCCAGAAAGGAGATTAAAGCAGTCCCCACTCATCTCACTGAACTTGATGAGAAGGCCGTAAAGGGTTGAACATTCCATAGCGATAGGTGACGCTCTACCAATCAAGCAAGCGCCGAGAAGAGTTCCATTAGCCTTCGCTGATGAAGAGAAAAAGGCGACTGAGGACCTTCTCGCAAAAGGAGTGATAAGAAAAAGCCCATCACCATGGGTTAGCCATATCGTCCTTGTCAGAAAGAAATCAGGTGCAGTCAGACCTTGCGTTGATTATAGGCGTATAAACGCGTTAGTGAAACCAAACGGTTACCCAATGCCGCGAGTTCAAGATTGTTTAGACGCTGTAGCAGGTGCAACAGCACATTTGATCTCTCTAGTGGATATTTTCAGATTCCTCTCAAGGCTGACGACATTGAAAAGAGCGCTTGTCTGCAAATTCGGACACTTTGAAATGGTTAGAATGCATTTCGGACTAAACAATGCAGCATGCACTTTTCAACGTACTATGGAACTTGCATTACAAGGTCTGCAATGGGAAACTTGTTTAATATACATTGATGATGTTATTGTATTTGGGACTAGTTTTGATCAGCACATGGAGAGAGTGAGACAAGTATTAGAGAAAATAGAGAAAGCTGGGCTAAAGTTGCGCCCAGACAAGTGTGTACTATTACAAGAAGAATTCGTTTTTCTTGAGCATGTTGTGTCTGGTAAAACCCAATACATTAAACATCGCTAAGATAATAGAGTGGCCAACACCAACTACTACAAAGCAGGTAAAGCAATTTGTCGCAATGGGATCTTATTACAGAAAGTTTGTAAATAATTTTGCAAAGATAGTAAGACCTATAGTAGATCTTACCAAGAAGGGTAAAGACTTCAAGTGGGATGCAGCTTGCAAGAAGAACGCATTTGAAAACGTCAAAGCAATTTTAGTTAGTCCCGAGATTATTGGATATCCACTTGAAGATAACGGTGAATTTGTTCTTGATGTAGACGCATCGATTTGGGTATCGGCGGTGTTCTTCACCAAGTACAAGAATGAAGTGAACGCGTATTGTCATATGGTAGTAGAGCACTCAACAAAGCGGAACGGAACTAATGCATCACAGAGAAGGAGCTTCTGGCTATCAGATACTTTGTAGACTGTTATAGGCAGTATCTGCTAGGTAGGCGTTTTCTTGTGAGAACCGATCACCAAGCGTTGGTGTGGCTTATTAAGATTAAAGATCCAGAGGGAAAATAGCACGCTGGATAGTGATTTTGGCTCAGTACGACTTCTCTATCGAATACAGGCTTCGTAAGAAACAGGGACATTGTGATGCTTTGTCGAGGTGGGAAAACGCAAAGGATTGTGACTGTCCTCTACAAGATACCAACGAACCACTCACGTGTAAACCTTGCAAGAAATGTAAGATAATGGCAGAGGATATGATGCACCAGGGCTATGATCACACCGAGTTCCCTGTACCAACAGTTTCATCAGAAAAAGCAAATAGTAGTTGTCTAGAGCAGATAGATGACGTAGTTAAAGCAACCCAGCAACGGGGAGCCAGCGATCAGTCCGGTCCGTCTTACGAAAAAGATCCAACTAACAGAAAGACTTCCTTCAAAAACTACTATAACTGTTCATGGGCTGGTGGTCAGCAACTGGCAAATATTAGACTTTTTCAAGAAAGAGACCACGATATAGCACCAATTCTTAAGGCAAAACTCGAGAATAAGAGACCAAGTAGTGAGGACGTATTACCATTTAGTCCAACTTCTCGACAAATTTTGGGTACTTTGGGACGTCCTAATAGTGAAACAGGGTATACCGTTTAAAAAGTTCGTCCTAAAGAACGGATGTGGTGAACATTGTCAGCTTGTTGTGCCACAGTGCATGAAGAAAGACATGTTATTCCAAATGCATTACTCCATTTAATCTGGTCATCTCGGTTGCAAGAAAACAAAGGAGTAATTACTACAGCGCTGTTTCTGGTATTCCACGAAAGGGGACGTCGGGATACATGTGAAAAAGTGTGATATTTGCGTAGCAGATAACGAACCAATGAAGACGCCAAGAGCCCCTATGGGTTCGATTACTACTGGAGCACCATGGTATGTGGTAGCAACCGATTATTTAGGACCTCTCCCCATATCACCAATTGTAATCGATATATCTTATTACTAACCGACCATTTCAGCAAGTATGTAGAGTTTCTTGCAGTGCCTGACCAGACCGTTGAGGTGTGTGCACAGAGGATACTCAACTACTTTATCTCTCGATGGGGTTGTCCTCTGCCATTCATAGTGACCATGAGAAGAACTACGAAAGCAGGGTATTTAGGGAAATGTGTCGCAAGAACAAGTTCACGAAACCCCAGGTGCAATGGTCAATCGGAGAGGTTTAACCGAACACTTCTTTGAATGACCAAAGCATATTTATGTGGCGAACAAGCAGAATGGGACCTACACCTTGGTTGTCTTGCGGGAGCTTACCGACCTACCCAATCGAAGCAACTGGTTTGACGCCGAACTTACTGACCATGGGTAGAGAGGTTAGATTACTATCCGAACTGGTTTTCTGAAGTTCCACGGCTAACGACAATGAGCAAGTGACATGGTATGGCGACTATGTTAATTTGCTACGGGGTAGAATGCAACACTCGCATAAGGTGGCGCGAAAACATCTATCGTCATCCGTGAAACGAAATAAAGACTTATATCATGCTAAAGTGGCTCTAAATAAGTAGGAAGTAGGGGACCTGGTGTGGTACTTGGCATAAGTAGCACACAAGCTCGAAAGTACTCATGCAGGTTCGTTTGTAGTAAAAACGAAGATGTCACCAGCAAATTTTATTATTCAGATGGATAGGAATGGCAGTGAGAAACGTGTGCATCACAATAAGCTCAAACCATATGAAGGAACCACACCCACGAGATGGATTTTGCAAGTGAAGAAGAACTGGAGTAAGAACAAAGAGGCTACCAGTAAAGAATAGAGATAGATGTTAAGATAGGAACTAGCTGAGACAGTAAATGATTTTAATCAAGTATTAGAGATGTGTATGCTGTTATACATTCATCTTTTGTTAGTTTGTATATTTATTGTTTTTTAAAGTGCGTATTTTGATGGACAATTAGAAGTTTGTAGTTGATGGACAATTATAAGTATGTAGTTAAAATGTAGTAATGGGAATTATGTTTTTCGTAGATGTAAATAGATGCGAGTCGACCTGTGTATGCTGAGAAAGCAGTTCATCACAGATCCAATGACAGGTGTTTCAACATGTGATATGTTAGAATACACAGAAATTTCAGAGTTTTACTAACAGTTAGTCGACCAGATGCATGCTGAGAAATATGTTGCAGAATTCAACATGATTCACGCAGAATCGATTTAAGAAGTAAATAGTGAAATAAACTATAGTATTAGTGGACTCGACCAAGCTGAGATAGCGCAGTCGTATAGATCCACTGATTCAACGTATAATCTGATAAGAAGATTATGTTAATATGTAGAACACAAAATAGTAGCTAATTTTAGTAAAAGAAACTACCGGTATTACTCTTCATAGTTTGTAACGTAACTAGTGGACCGACTAAGCTGAGATGTTCGTCGCAGAACTCCACCTCGTTCAACGTAGAATATATGTGAACTTATACTGGTGAGGCGGACATGACACGAAGCTAAGATGAGGAATAATCAAGAGACAGTGTATGCAGTAGACAGTAAGAAGATGTGTAAATAATTACACGGGATAGTGTAACCGACAGAGAGTGGGTCATTACGATAGTTATGCTAAACGAGTCCTAGATAAAGATGATCGAAGGATGTTAGAGAGGTATATAAAGAGCACCGACAGACAACGGTGAATATTTTCCGTGAAAGAGAGAAGGGTCTAAAAGAGTTGTAGCTAACTACACACCGAGTCACTTGAAATATTAGTTCGCCATCAGAATGGTCACAGAAGAAAGATGTTAGAGACGTATACCATGATCAAGTGGCAGTAATAACAATGAGAATGACAATACAACCACAGATGTGTTTTATGATTTTATTTTTGTAATAACATACATATATTATATATGGTTATTAAACTGGATTCAACCAAATAAGAGAGCAATTGAGGTTTATCATTTCATTCATTCAAGAGGTCTAAACTTCTGTTTACCAATATAGTCTTAGCACTACAACGGTATTGTTTGTTTGTCTTCTTCAGAACAAGATGTCAACCGTGAGGGATCGAGGACATCGGGCGTACCGGTGTTTTAAAATTCTACATAGGTATGACAAGGTCTACATAGAGGCGAGGTATAGAGTGAAGCACCATATCAACCAGGATTAGATGCCCTTTCATTGTGGATTGTGTCTCTTCCGATGTATGAAGTGGGAGGAGTTGCTGGCGTGCACCACAATGTTTTGGAGGCACCGGCTCATGCTTCGTGAGAAAGGCGTAGTCGACACCCCAGAAATGCTTGTCGCCAACACGAAGCCATACATAATCTCAAGTATAGATATGGTAGCTTTGACAGCGGAAGCTTCAAACCAACACTGGACATCTTTGGCGGAGAAGAAGGGACACACTACAACAACACCCGATATGCTGACACAGGCCATGAACACAGCATTCCCGTTGGGCTTCCCAGATGAGTCAGCAGGTTGGGACACTCAACAAAGTGCACTTGTCCCATTGCCAACTTTAATTGACCTCTTTCCTCGACTAGATGGTGATGAGCGACACGTCAGACATACTCTACCACTCCACTGGGATAGCCACACTTAACATTTGCTTTGTCAACACCACCATCAATGCCACATCAATCAAAGACACTCACCTCACACTTATTTACACCAGCTTCACTGACAACACCATCATGTGTGCAGAGATCACCAGAATTAGTACAGAGGTCACCATCATTCTTACATAGGTCACGAGTATTATTACAGAGACCACCATCAGTACCATTGACCACCCTACCCCTACAGTGTCAAAAGCAAGCCAGCTCACAGTTATCACCATCAACAACAACATCTACCCGACAACCTGTAGACTCTGCCCAGAGAGCATATTGGCTTCACTACTGGGCACACCAAGCCGCGATATGAGACTTCTGTTAGCACCAAAAAAACATTAAGCGTGCCCGAAGTGTCTCGGAGTCATCCAGTTCCTCATCATCAACAACCGCATCTGATTCTTCCGACGTAAGGAATAAGACCTTAGCGGAAATACATGAGACCCTGAAGCTGAACTCGGCAACCATTTGCAAACTGTTGAAGACAACGCCAGGGCAGTAAGAAGGCAGGAGAGAGCCATAGTTGATATGAAAGATGCCCTCCAGCCTCTTACTGCTCTGCTGAAGCCTGCCCAGCCAAATGACAATCTTTTATCACGGAGTTCCTACAAACGTACCAAGGAAGATCGACCATCTCCGAGAAAATGAAATAAGGAAAATAGATGGAGGAGGCTATTAGTTATATACTTACGACAAAGAGGACATTTTTAATACAAACACCATATAGGGTTAGGGTTCGGGTTAGGCATTTCAAGTACGCATATATCAACATAGAGGACATTTCTAGTACGCATATCTACATAAGCCATTAGAGGACATTTCTAGAGCATATATCTACACAAGCCATATAGAGAGTAATTCTAGTGCTAACATTTAAGGAAGGAACATTCAAAGACATTTCTAGTGCTCATATTTAAGGAAGAAACATTCAAGGACATTTCATTTGCTGACATTTAAGGAAGGAACATTCAGTGACGCTTTCACTACGGTGAATTTTACTTTCAGGAAGTGTTGTTTACCAACAAATACTTTATTGCTGTGTTGTTGTATTTATTGCATATTGTGAAATATTTAAACATGTACTGTAATACTCATGTTAAGAGAATGTTGGAATTGATATGGATCATATTTAAAGAATAGTTTTTGTAATGATTTAGATGCTATTTTCAAAAATTCTTAATTCTAAATTGTGAAAATTCTTTAGGGTTTCTCATTTATTACTATGTTAATGTTTACTTAATAAAGTGAATCGGTTAATATCTTTATATATGTTTATCTCATTGTATGAGTGCTAACTTGAACTCACTTTCAACATATTTAATGTCTTTATTATTGTTAACTTTGTATTTGCAATTTGTTAGATGTTAGGAGGACCTTTAACACATTAAGATGGGGGTAATTTAGTGCCTCACTATTCTGCATTCTACTTTCGTTTTCGCGATCTGAGGTTAGATCGATCTTTTAGATCGATATATGTAATTTATTAAATAATGATTACGCTTTCAGTCTTATTTATCATCTAGGCTAGATTCTATAAAGAAATACAAAAAGATCGGACAGGGAAAGTAGCATTCAAGGAGGACAGTCAACCACAAAACACAGAAACAAACACGCAAACAGACAAACAATAAGGCAAAGGCAATATTAAATGCAAAAGACAACACAAACACAAAAGGGTTTACAATAGGGCTACCGCCTTGGAACGGTCAGTGGCAAAGTAGGCCACTGGGGGTTTAAACCCCCAGTTACCTTTTTGTAACGATTGTATTCAGCCAAATTCAAGTTGTTTATTCTTATCGCGTGTTGCTTTGAATATGTTTCCGGTAACCATTTTGGATGTTTATGTCCGATGCATTATGGGTTGTTTACTATAGCAACGCTATGCGCGCTATGTTTAAATCGAGTTGTAAATACTTTTGAAACACTCATTTCACATTTATTTAATGTCATATTGTTTATCCAATGTAAGTGTTTTATGTAAAATTCATTCATTTATTAATATTGTTTATAGCTTACTATAGTTTAATAGTAGAATATGTTGTAATTTCAGTCTTTATTAGGCTAGTAGGAAAAGCGCACGTATTTCATTGTGCGTTTTTTTTGCGACTTTGACGTTGTGCGGTTTACTATGTATTTCGTTATGCAATGATTGCGCGGCGTTCTTCGCACATGCAATTCCTGTGCGGCGCACAGTTTTAGGGATGTTTAGTTGATAAGGAAAGGTCAACTGCTCACAAAGACTCCGACATCCATTGAATTTATATCATCACTGATTCATTTACTAATTGGTGGTAATTTGTTTATCTAATATCTACTGATAGGGAGCATTTATTTCGAATTTGTTTATAATAATAAGTACTAAAAGAAACTTAGTCCGTTTTAAAGAGAGCATCTTTTACTTATCGTAGTTTGAAGTAATTAAAGGGACACTTTGAATATTACTCTTTAATCTAAGTCATTTGATAAGATCTACTAGATTCACTATTTATAATCTGTTGAGTATTATACCTATTCAAGAATTGTTACATTCGTTATATATTATGAACTTGTTGATGATATTGATATTTTAGCATTTCCTATAGCGATTATTAAACGAAGGAAACGTTCACACGAGTAATTCAATTATTTATCTTTGTTATTTTAATATTTTTTATAGCGTTTTATTTATTTACAAATATACTATCGGAGTCCATTTTATTAAACACTTTAAAGAGGCTACGGCTACAATGTGCTGGTACGCTACCACTTGAACCACCAGCGCGTTCCAATATATATAACCAAACCCTATACTTATTCAATATTAACTAGTTTGTTTCTGTGTTTTGTGGTTGACTGTCCTCCTTGAATGCTACTTTCCCTGTCCGATCTTTTTATATTTTTTTTAACAATGTCTCCACAAACTTACCCATTATTAAAAGTCGTCTTCATATAACGCATGCGTTATACTTTTCTTGTTATATCTATATTGAAGTAATTTATTGACAATTAATGTTTTTGCGGCACAACAACATACTTCAGGCCCTAAAATGCTTATTTGCCACTGTGCAAAGGGAATTCAGAACGATTCGACTGAAACGAATTGTATCCAATACGAGAATATGTTAATATTTAAGGATGTGCGGACTCACATACATTTATCAAAACACTCACGATTGTGTCCTTTGTTCGCCGTGTTAATATCATACACGTTTAAACAATTAACTTGGCGCCAGTAATTAGATAACTCCGCCCTATTGTTGATGTCGGAATATAGTGCAATATGTTTTATTAATACAGTGGCACTTCCACTTGTCTGTCAGAGATATTGTATTGGTTTGATTGGTTGAAATCGATAAATGATTCACAACTGGCGTCCTATTAATTCCTCCAAGTAGCGGGAGCACTGATGATGTCACGTGACTTTATGTATACTCGTGATTTCGCATATTAAACAAACAACAGATCTAAAAGTATTTCGGACAATTTTTTTTTTTTTAGCGTGCGTGCCGTTGAAAATGGCGAAAATTACTCTCAAAGCTTGCTTGGTTTCTGACCTTTATTTTATGTAACTGTCAGATATAAACTAAGTCTTCATACGCACTAGTACACATAGGAATACAAGAGATTAACTCTTGGATAATATGCTTAAATGAATCATCTTTGTTACTAAACAGGCTATGCATAATAATGTTTATTGATCAATACCGTCACCTAGAATCGCAATCTAGGTTATACTGTCTGGTTCATTCAAAGATCACAGTCAAACAAAAACACGCACAGAAACAAACACTAATTACAAAGATGAACAAAAAGGCAAGACATGACATCACAGACATAAAAGGTTTGACAAAAGTGCTATCACATTGGAACGGTCAGTGGCAAAAACGGCCGCTGATGGAATGGCAAAAAGGCCGCTGAAGGTATCAACCAGGTTCCAGGGTGCACCAAAGCTCACTCTTACCCTACTGGAATACCAATAAACGCGATAGTGTAAATAAAGATATCTCCGCAAGACTATATTCTCTAACAAACAAGGCAGCATTAATTGGCAATATAAGTACAACATACAAGAGAACAAACCATTAAGGGTACGACAGGACAAGATGTTAGACAAGCATCAGAGCAGTACACTTTTGGACAAATCTGAGGTGTTACTAATTATGGATTTTATACATATGTATAACAACATTTACCTGTATCGTTGACCAATTTATCTGGATGTGGATGTTATTGTTAGAAACGTCCTGATGAGATGTATATTTATATACACCGTCTTGTCACTATGGACGCTGAAGACATGACACTAGCGAGGTTGTACACATAACATCGATTTAAGCTAATCAGTATGCCATATTGCCTACTGACGGTACCAAGTCCTTGCTGAGAGAATGAACCATGTTGATTTAGTATCACTAAGTAAAATGTAAAGGTCATCATGTCCTAATATGGGCATACACATTCAGAGAGATGACTCCTACATTTATGAACTTCAAAGGCAAATTGCACGTCGTAAGAATAGAAACCCTATTGAATGTTGGGTCAACGTCCCCATGACCTCATATGTACATCCTCATTCCCGACGATAACTCCGATAGTATAAACCTAACCAATGAACCATCATAAGTACATTTACATTGGTGAGAGAAGGAATTTATTTGCAGATGGGAACAGTGTTTGAAAGGGAAAGATCACCATGACCTCATATGGACATACGCATTCCAGATGATAACTCATGAATCATAGCACCTGCACTCGTGAAAGTGAAATGGGACACCACCCTTGGTGAGAGATCCTATTGTTTTTGGTGTCAGAAGTTCATCAAGGTCACGATGACCTGTCAATCACCCAGTCCTAAGAAACACTTTCCCCACTGTAACTTATAAACTATTAGAAATACAAAATTGCAAAAACACATATACGCGTATATTGTCCCGTTAAGCAGGGATCGTTTTATGCACGTTCATGTTAAGTAAAACACATAAATGATCGTGTATTTATAATATAAAAAGCAATAGCCTAGAAAGCCATAAAGTAAGTATTCAGTGACTTGGCATAAGCCATAGCAACAAGAGAACAAACCGTTAAGGGTACGACAAGACAAGATTAAAGACAACCATCAAACTATACCGTCCAATAAGTATTTAGGTAGACGTCATCATAGGATCCACAATATGTCCGGTCATCGCACAATCAAAGAGGAAAGCATAGTGGCGAACTGTAAATGGGTCAACCACTAAACATGATGTGCGTTTCAAAATGAAGTACTATTTACCAACAACAGAAAACTAACGACTGCAAACATAAAAAGTTAATGAAGCATACAATACATATTGACATAATAGTATAAATTACCACATTTTAATGACAATAAGAACAACTATTAGAGATACATATTTTTCAGAGAGTGTAGATCGTAAACGAGAGCTACTCATTTGCATTTATATATCATGTTGCTTAGTTGTTGATACCTTTAGTCGAGGGAGTTATGTAAGTCGTATTGGCATAGGTTACATGCACTCTTACACACCATTGACCTTTTGATACATTACTGCATAACAAGTAGTATATTGGTTATGAAACGGGTTATTGGCATTACTGACTAGGACACACCACTGACCCTTGACACATTACGGCGAAGAGATAAAGTAGCATTTGCATCAGCTTAGGTGTCCTAGAACAAACCGCTGATCATTTAAAACTATAAGTAAATGTGCACTCATTGTGTAAAAAATACACAGTGTACTTGAATGTCCCCATCTTGCGGAGGGTTTGTTGTTGAATGAAGCCGTTCATTTGCAAATATTGGAAATAATTACAAGTGTTTTTCTCGTTTTTTTTAAAAATATATATCAACAATCGCTTTTACTTATTTATTCCGATAAAACAATACGAGTTTATCGGTTATCGACGTTTAATAATTATCTATATAGTGCGCTCATTTTTTTTATCAGCGAATAAGAAAAACACACTCGAAATGTTTTGATATTCATCAGTATACCGGCCTATCAATTCTTACGGATATCGGGACTGGCGGTGTACATTACTGGTTCTCTCCAGAACAATGTGATTGGTCTGCCTCCACCACAAACAAAATCGACCGCCATATATAGCTTGACATGTGCTGGAAGTGACGTAAAACACCATTCAACCGACCATCGACACAATATTAGTTAATTAGTAAATACACTATCAGTATTTCCAGAGAAGACAGTGGCATGCCAAGTAAATTAAATATTTCAATATTTGTTAACTTTACTTTGATGTCTACATAGAAAGATATGTGTGTTGACTTCTTTAAAAACCGTTACTTATTATATATGTGTCTTATTCACTAACACGGTAAAGAGGTAATTAGCATGTTGGAACTCAATACTTTTATTATATATTTGTCTTATTCACTAACACGGTAAAGAGGTAATTAGCGTGTTGGAACTCAATACTTTTATTATATCTTTGTCTTATTCACTCACACGGTAAAGAGGTAATTAGCATGTTGGAACTCAATACTTGATCAATAATTTTTAATGTTGTGCATTGTTTATGTAGAAGCATCCTTGTAAAATTACTTCATACTCATGTAAATCCAGCTGTTTCAAAAACGACATTGACGTTTTTATTTGTAAAACATGATGTAGGTCATTTCCACACAAGATAAATATCACGTATACATTCTTTAAAACCGCAAGCTTGCAAACAATCGTTTCAGTGCAAGAAGAAAAGTCGTCTGTATATAAGATACATACTTGAATGTCGCTCTCATTCCATGCATATATTATAATCAAAGGTGGAGAAATGCCCGTACCGCCCTTAATTTCCGACACTCCTTTAACGTATTCTTGTATTGATACCGTCATGCGCATGTACGACATGTGCAAATGTAGGAAAGTATCACAGTCAGGGGAAATAACAATGATTTACCAATGGCAACATTTAGTATTTGGTTTACGCTTCTTCTTACATATCTTTGTAGCAGGTCCATTATTTGTTTAAAGTATCTGATGTTGTAAGTTTTGTTAGAGATTTTAATAAATATTCGTAGTTCGTGGTAACTGTTATGCATGGAAAGGAATATAATGCTATACTATTTATTACACTGTACGTAATGTATTAGTTATGAATTAAAATCCCTATCCCGCCATCAACCGGCATGTATTACAACAGTACAAATGCACACCGTTTTTAAACCTACTGTCGACGAGGTATATTATAGACGAATCAGTAAAACATTACACCTCGGTCTAATTGCAACGAAAAATGTTTTATATTTTCTAATACTATGCATAAATAGATAAATAAGTTAGACAAAATACATTCACGATCAACACATTTAAATGTCCATTGAAAGTCAGATAAAACATGCTATCCGGTTACTATTACATTACAAATTGCTTATTTCGTACTCGACCAATATACATTTAAAAAGTGTACATAAAATGATTCTGGCTTATAACTACATTACTTTTTGATATCTTGACGATATTATGACGTCTTATAAACTATATTAAGCAAAGAAATATAAAAAGATCGGACAGGGAAAGTAGCATTCAAGGACGACAGTAAACCACAAAACACAGAAACAAACACGCAAAACAGACAAACAAGAAGGCAAAAGCAATAATAAATGCAAACGACATCACAAACACAAAAAGGGTTGACAATAGGGCTACCGCCTTGGAACGGTCAGTTGCAAAGTAGGCCACTGGGGGTTTAAACCGGTTCTAGGGTACACCAAACCTCACACTTACCCTACTGTCATCCCATTAAAACAGGACAGTGTAAATAAAGAAAGCCATGATCTAATCTCTAACCAACAAGGCAGCATCAATAGGCAATATAAGTAAAACACAAATATGCTCGTGTAAATATAATACAAAAAAACAATAGCCTAGAAAGCCACAATGAAGGTACTCAATGACTTTGCAGAAGCCAGAGCAGTAAGAGAATAAACTATTAAGGGGTCGACAAGAAAGATCATGGACTGCATTTCGTACCAAAATAAGCAGTTTAATTGAAAAATGGCATTCCGTCCCCAGTTTTGTAACTTGTTTCGCAATCATGTTGCTCATATCTAACTGTCGGTATACTGTGCAGATTTTATCAACGTAATTAATTGTATGTCATGCCATTTTAGCTACCAGTCAAATGACATTTAAGTCTGCCAATTAGAAGATACATTTTTTTGTGACTTTTAAAGGGAGGCGATGTGGAAGAGTAACTGGTGCCAAATCAAATACCAGAGAATACCAGAGAATACCAGAGAATCCTCTTGTTTTTCAGTTTCATATGAAATGTGAACGCACTTTAAATAAGGAAAGTAGCATTCAAGGAGGACAGTCAACCACAAAACACAGACACAAACACGCAAACAGACATACAAGAAGGCAAAAGTAATAATAAATACAGACGACATCACAAACACAAAAGGGTTAAAAATAGAGCTACCGCCTTGGAAAGGTCAGTGGCAAAGTAGGCCACTGGGGTTTAAACCGGTTCTAGGGTGCACCAAACCTCACACTTACCCTACTGTCATCCCATTAAAACAGGACAGTGTAAATAAAGAAAGCCCCGCCATGATCAAATCTCTAACCAACAAGGTAGCATCAATAGGCAATATAAGTAAACCACAAATATGCTCGTGTCAATACAATATAAAAAAAAACAATAGCCTAGAAAGCCACAAAGAAGGTACTCATTGACTTGGCAGAAGCCAGAGCAACAAGAGAAAAAAACATTAAGGGCACGACAAGAAAGATCATAGACAAACATCAAACGCCACCGTCCCAATGGGCTTTAGGTAGGCGTCATCAGTCCACAGCCTGTCCGGTCATCGTACAATTAAAGAGGAAAGCATAGTGACGAACTGTAAAAGGGTCCACCACCAAGCATGCAGTACGTTGCAAAATGATAGGGGCATGACCTCTTTTGATAAACATTTTAACTATAAAAACGTGTAGTTATAACACAACTAGGCTTCAAGCATCACATGAAATAACAATAATTATTTGCGCACACAAAACTAGCTGATTCGACGAGTTTTCTCGGCTAAAGTATTTCAGAGGAACTTGCATGGATATTTTTCAAACTTTGACTATGAGTTTGGCATGAGGAGGGATACTATTTTGACAAATAGCCGTTTTGTGAGGCGTTTAGATCATTTTTATAACAATTTTAAGTTCGTTTTATTAATGTATATGTAACCATGGTCTTATGGGGGTAAATTCAACAACTCCAATCTATGATTTAGGGTTCTTTATATACGGGTAATATAAAGCCTGCAATATATACAAACATCACATTTAACAAACAATTACAACATGAATGACATTGCAGCCATTACAGAAATACAGAATCTACAAACGCTGCAATTTCATTAATATACCAAACAATCGAGAACTCACCAGACAAATCCATATTTAGGTTCTGCAACCAAATATTTACCAAGAATCTAATAGCTGTAGAATATATAAAACTACATTCTCAATCAGACCTTTACAAGTCTATAGATTACTACTAAAATATATATTATTACATCTCTGTACTGAAATAGGTGTTTCTCGTAGAGAAGATAGGCAAAGACTGAGTTAGTTAGAGTTATCATGCCATGCAGTGTTAGGGGTGACCTAAGTTAGTTTTCACTCACTCACTCCAGTTTGTCAAGACATACATGACAACCGTATACAATATAAATAATACATTGACCTCATGATAAATGGTCTTATTAACTTTTACAGTTATTACTCAGTACAGTGAACCCCCCAGTCGGTGGTGGGGTGATAAGAATCAACCGACTGCTCGTTACTTAGCAGAGGGGTAGGACCCCCCCGAAATGTAACCCACCTGTTGACCGTGGGTGGCGACCCGTGTCGTTGGAGGAGGGAGTCCTGGTGGTTGAGTGGCGTGGAGATCTGGTAGTTATCTCCACGTTGCAACACACCACTTTGGTCCGGACTTCAACTAGACGGGCGGTCAGATTTGGCCCGATCTGATCAATCGGTTTATCACGCCAGCTATACGGGATCCTAGCGTCTTGTTTAATTCAAATCTCCCTCAAACCCTCTCGTTTAATATCTTGCTCCCTTTTTATTTTGTACTCTTTAAACATAATGTAGAAAGGATCCTTTATGGCGGTGGCGCTAGGGCTAATCATGTATTTCTGAACGCTATATGGCTATACGCATACCACTTTTAAGCGGAACATAAGTGCGGCTCTTCGACTTTTCAGTTAGGGGTTATGTCCGCTGGGTGGTATGGGGGGTCTGATGCGTTAGTTTTATATGAGTATACTCTTCACGTATTCTTGGCATTTGTCTGTCGGATATCCACACCAAATGTCCCCTTGTTGGGCTCCGAGGTGGGTGAGAAGCGTGGAGAATGAATATCATTTGCCAGTTATGGCTCCAAAACACGCACACAAAACTACTCATACTTCTAAACGATCTCGAGAAGATTCCGAATCAGAATCTGATGAGAATATCTCTCATTTAAATTGGCCTCGTTTTCTTAACATTATCTCCCTAGAGGATGACAAACCTATTACTAGACTCTCTCCTTTTGCCATCTCCAAGGCTTTACTTGGCATCGCCGGTGAGCCAAGGAGTGTCAAAAAACTCAATAATGGCAAACTTCTTGTTGAGTGTGCCAAAAAATCACACTCTGACAATCTCCTTTCAATTCATACTTTCGTAAACATCAATGTTGAGGTTATTCCTCACATTTCTCTCAATTCTGCAAAGGGTGTAGTACGCTCCAGGGAACTGGAGCACTGCACTCTTGAAGAAATGACTCAAAATCTCAAAACTCAAGGTGTGACTGAGGTAACGCGCATCAGTACGAGGCGGAGTGGCAAACTCACTCCTACAAATACTTTTGTGCTTACTTTCAGCACACCAAATCTGCCAAAGACCATCAAAACTGGATATATCATTCTACCAGTTGACCCCTTCTTTCCAAACCCTCTTCGATGTTTTAACTGTCAACTCTTTGGTCACCATAGAGAAAGATGCAAGCGAGCTGCTCCTGTCTGTGCCCTTTGCGGCCAGGAGGGTCATAGCGACTTCGCCAATTGCAAAAATTCCGCCTCTTGCGTTAACTGGAAGGGGACCCACGGATCTTTCTCTAAGGATTGTCCGAAGTGGAAGCACGAGAAGGAAATACAGAAAGTTAAGATTGAAAAGAACATTTCTTTTCCTGAAGCTAGGAAACTCGTTGAGAGCCTTATTCCGCCCACTCCATCCGGCAAATCATATGCCGATGCGAGTAGGGTTGAGAAACCAGCTACCAGGTGTATCGCGGTGCAGACCGTGATAGCCTGGCCAATAGGCTCCGAGGGGTTTGCCACTATTCCCATCTCTGTTCTGGAATCCCCTGAAACATCTTCAGCCTCTCAAACTCCGGTCCTCTTAAATAAGCCTCCTGTGGCTCTCAAACCTCTTGTGGCTTCCAAGCCTAAAACTTCTTCAACTATATCCTCAACTACTCCTACACCTACTACATCTACTTTATCTATTCCGAAATCGACGGACTCTAGTGCAACCAAGAGTCCACCAAAGCCGACGAACTCTTCCAAAGGTTCGTCAAATCCGACGAAGTCTCCCAAGAGTTCGTCACCAATCAGAACTGCTGCCACGGACGTGACAGCAAGGAAAAAGAAAACTCCCGGGTTAGGGAAGCAGTCAAAAGGATCTGATGATCCGATTGAACTGCACAACAGATTTGAAGACTTGGAGATGGAGGTTGATAATCCAGCACGTCTGGAACTCCCAAAGTCCCCAAAGTCTCCAAGGTTTGCCAATCCCAAAGGCCGTAAGCCCGTACTTCCGCCTTAGTAACGACAAAATCAAATAAGATCATTCAATGGAACTGCCGAGGTTTAAAACCTAATTATGATGAAATCAGCTTACTTTTAAATAAACACAACCCTGTTGCATTTTGTCTTCAAGAAACTTTCTTGAAGACTAGTGATAAAATATCTTTTAAAAACTATTCACTGTATAACTATATTTGTGATACAGGTGATAAAGCTTCTGGAGGAGTTTCGATTCTTGTGAATCAAAACATTCCTCACAGAACTGTTGCGTTGAAAACTGGTTTGCAAGCTGTTGCGGTCAGTGTTACGATGCACAGAGTTATAACAATATGCTCCTTATATTTACCGCCCAGTTCTTCACTAGACCTCAAAGACCTAAATCACCTAGTTGCACAATTACCATCACCTTTTATACTCTTGGGTGATTTTAATGCACACAACTACATTTGGGGTTGTAAGGATATAAACGATAAAGGCAAGAAAGTTGATGATTTCTTAGCCAAAAACAATTTGTGTCTTTTTAATGATAACAAAACACATACTTATTTACATCCAGCTACAGGCTCTCATTCTTCCATTGATTTAACAATATGCGATCCAACGCTCTTGATGGATTTTTCGTGGAGTGTTGGTGACGACCTATGTGGAAGTGGTCTATGTGGAAGTGACCACTTCCCCTTATTTCTTGAAAATATCGGCCCTCCACTTCTCGAGAAAACGCAACGATGGAAACTTCGCAAAGCTGATTGGGATACGTTTCAATCTCTTTGTGAGGAACAGTTAAAGCCTTCCGTTTTCGAGGATGTCGAAGACGGAACTGCTCTTTTTACCAAAACCCTTCATGATATAGCTGATCAAACTATTCCATAAACCTCGGCAAATCCAAAACGCCCACATAAACCATGGTACGATGATGACTGCAAAAAGGCAGTCAGCGATCGTAAAGCTGCATTGAATGCTTTTAACTTGCGACCAATTCAAAATAATTTAGATACTTTTAGAGTTTTTCGTGCGAAAGCCCGTGGTACTATTAAGGATAGCAAGAGGAAATCCTGGAGATCTTATGTCTCTAGGCTGAACTCTCGTTCATCACTTAAGAAGACGTGGGACATGGTCCGGAAAATAAACGGTAAAGGTAATTCTAGTTGTGTAAATCATCTTAAAACTGATAATGAGGATATTACTTCTGTCAAAGATATTACGAACACTTTGGCAGAAACATTCTCTAAAAATTCTTCTTCTGAAAATTGTCAACAAATTTTCTAAAAAATAAGAAACTAAAAGAACAGAAGAAGCTAAATTTCAAGTCTAAAAATTTGGAGAAATACAATAAACTATTCACTCTCAAAGAACTTCGAGAATCCCTTAAAAAGGCTCATGATACATCAGCTGGTCCTGATGATATCCATTATCAATTATTAAAACATTTACCTGAAACCTGTCTCTCTACACTTCTTGATATATTTAATAAGGTTTGGGTGACAGGAAACTTCCCCGATTCTTGGCGGGAAGCAATCGTTATTCCAGTCCCCAAACCTGGAAAGGATCATACGGACCCAATAAATTATCGCCCTATTGCTTTAACGAGTTGTATATGTAAAACCATGGAACGAATGATTAATGAGAGACTCGTTTGGTACCTCGAATCCAACAAGCTGATAACAAAGTATCAAAGTGGATTCCGGCGCCAACGAGGCACAACAGACGTCTCATTCGATTTGAATCATTTATTAGGGAAGCTTTTGTAAAGAAAGAACATATAGTCGCTGTATTTTTTGACTTGGAGAAAGCTTATGATACTGCCTGGAAGTTCGGTATTATGAATGATCTTCATGACCTTGGTCTTAGAGGTCGCTTGGCAATTTTTATAGAGAATTTCTTAGAGGACAGACAGTTTCGTGTCCAAATGGGTTCAACCCTCTCTGACATGCATGAGCAGGAGATGGGTGTGCCACAGGGCAGCATACTCTCTGTCACCCTTTTTAGTATAAAAATTAACAGTATAGTTAAATGCATCAATCCTGATGTGGATTGCTCTCTATATGTTGACGACTTTGTTATATGTTATCGTGCAAAAAACATGAACACTATTGAGAGACAACTTCAACAATGTCTCAATAAACTTCAGACTTGGTCTGATGAAAATGGTTTTAAATTTTCTAAATCTAAAACTAATTGTATGCACTTTTGTCAATTACGTAAACATCATGAAGACCCTCATCTAACACTGGATGGGTCACCAATACCAGTAGTAGATGAGGCAAAATTCCTTGGTCTTATTTTCGACCGTAAATTAACGTTTATACCACACCTTAAATACTTGAAGGCCAAGTGCCTTAAAGTTCTTAATTTACTTAAAGTTGTTGCAAACACTAACTGGGGAGCAGATCGTAAAGTCCTTTTACAACTTTATAGATCTCTTATCAGATCCAAGCTGGACTACGGCTCAATAGTATATGGATCGACTCGCAAGTCATACTTGCAGATGCTCGATCCTATACATAATCAAGGATTACGACTCGCCTTAGGTGCCTTTCGTACATCACCAGCCGAAAGTCTATATGTTGAAGCTAATGAACCATCACTGTCTCATTGACGGGACAAGTTAGCCCTTCAATATGCCATTAAATTAAAATCTAACCCTTCAAACCCAACTTTCGATAATGTCTTTAATCCTAGTTGTGAACCTCTTTTTGATCGAAAACCGAAGGCCATCCGACCATTTGGTCTTCGTATTAAACCAAAATTAAGAGACACTGAAATCGACCTAAATTTGATTGCCAAGTACAAAGTACCACAAATTCCACCGTGGACTTTGGAAACACCAACAATTATTTTCGACCTTTGTAATAGTAACAAATCCAGTACAGACCCTACTGTCTTTCAAAGCAAATTTAATGAAATTAAATCGAAATACAGCAACTTTCAACATATATACACAGATGGTTCTAAAGATGGAGATAAGGTAGCTGCAGCAGCTGTTGTCAACAAACACAGCATAAAGAGCCGCCTGCCTGACAAGGCCTCTATCTTTTCAGCTGAACTTAAGGCAATTGAACTTGCCTTACATTATATTCAGGAATCTGATGATGACCATTTTGTAATCTTTTCTGATTCCCTTTCATCTCTTCAAGCACTGGGTAATATGAAACATGATAACCCAGTTGTGCTCCAACTTTTAGAAAAAGTACAATTCTCTTATAATTGATAATGTTATTATTTTCTGCTGGCTTCCAAGCCATGTAGGAATACGTGGTAATGATAGAGCTGATAGTGCTGCTAAAGCAGCATTAGGTTTACATATATCTGATACCAAATTACCTTATACCGATTTTAAAAGTTGTATTAACACATATATTCGTAACTCTTGGCAAGCCGCTTGGGATTTGTCAGTTAACAATAAACTCCATTCAATTAAACCGTTACTCGAGAATGGCGTTCTTCTAGTAGACACATTCGTCGAGAGGAGTTGTCCTAGCCCGGTGCAGAATAGGGCATAACGATATACTCATTCATATTTATTACAAGGTGAGCAATTACAGAATGTATACCCTGCTTTGCACCGTTAACGGTCAAACACATATTGCTGGAATGTGTAGACTTTGATCCTATGCGTCAAAGGTACTACAATGTTAATACTATGACCGAGTTATATAATACTATAGAATTATAGACTAGATATAGAATTCATAAGGAAGACAGATATATAAATCATTATAATAAGATATGTAAATAATATATTATTATATACCCGATTATCGGGCATATGTAGAAATAAACTACGTAAAATACTCACAACAACCACTAAATATATACTAGTATATCTGACAATAATTCCCTAACATAAACAAAATACTACATAACTTCAACTTCGTCATATTTTGCGACAATCAGACTAATAATGTGACGCCGTGCCCGTAAAACCACTACATTAATCCCTTCCTAGTACCAGAGCAACATAGCCCAGTAACTAACAAAGTGCAAAAGGAACCAAAACCAGATCCAACATCAGAACTATAGCCATCTAGTCACTCACCTTGAACACACTAAAAGACACCGATACAAATCACACTAAACCACCGATGACATAACACACACAACATAAAATCCACCCAGCACCACAATAATCCGCTCCACTCACCCCAAACACCTGTCCACTCCCACAAAACATACCACAAACACCCCACACAAACAAAATCCACAAAACCTCCCCTATCTCCCTAAACCTCAACACTATCATACACTCCCACAAAAACATAACACTAAACACATTCCCATTTTACCCCTCCTCAAAATAAACTACCACCCAACACCCATACACACCCTCCCTAATACACACAAAACATACAACCCTTCAATCAACCCCTCACCCCAACCCCTAACCCCCCCCTAACAAATAACATTCCACAACCCCAAATCCCCCCCTTCCACACATCCATTAAAATTATCACAAAACACCCACTACTATCCTTACCCACAACACCAAACAACCCAATAACCCCCTTAACACCCCTCTTAACATCAAACAAATCCCTCCATCATAAACATCATTCCCCAAACCTAATTACATAAACACAAATCAATATCTCATCCTTCCCCAATATTCCACATCATCTACACACCCCCCCCCCCCTCTACATCACCATTCCAACTTCCCATCTCTCTCCCCACCTCCCACAATCCCCCTAACTTAAATCAATCTCATAACATCTCTTACTATCCCCACATACTCACTACTCAACTAACCTTTTAATCTCTCCACCACACACCCCACCCCCTCCCCAAACCCATCCTCAATCATCACCTCTTAATCCATTCTAATCTACAACATATACTTTACATTACCTACACACCACCCCATCCCATCTCCCTCTCTCCACCCCACCATTCCAAACTAATAACCTTTAACCCCCCACCTCTCAAAACCATACTACTATTCCCTCCACCCCACCTCCCTCCCCCCCCCTCCCAATCCCCATACTCACCACCCACACTACACTTCACCTCCTCACACCACTCAACCTTCCTACCCAAATCATAAAAACCACAAAAATATTAAACAACAAATAATAAATTAAACTCCTAACCTCTAACAACAAAATATAAAACCTTAAAATAAAAACACACACACCACAAAACATATAAACAACACAATACAACCATATCAATAAATAACTCTTTCCACCCAATAAACCCCTCTTAAAAAATCCATCAACAACCTTTTTACCCCAAACATAATATACCACCACCACCTAAAACACAACAAACCCTAATACAATAAACATATATATAAATATTATAAATAATCAAATAAATCATAACAATACACACCAAAACTCCACCCCTTAAACCCCATTCCCACAACCATCAAACTACCAAAACAACACTAATAATAATAATCTCACATCTCTACACCAACAACCAAACCCCACTAAAACCCCTACTTACACCCTACTTCC